>PVHP010031240.1:0-21160 GCA_004024765.1 Zapus hudsonius | reverse complement strand
CCGCAAAAGCGAAAGGAAAAGGCAGGAGAAAGGTGTTTGCGGAGCCCAGACTCTTGTGTTTAGTGGGGGACTTCTGAGGTTCGTTAGGACTCGGCAGTATGCCCACATGGTGTCTCGGGACTGGGGTAGCACTATCGGGAATGCACCCCTTATGCAGACGTGCCTGGCGAGCCGACTGAACCTAAAGTAAAAGTGTGCCTACTTACAAGACAAACCAGTCGGGTGGGGGAAAAGAGTAAGAGGGAACACAGAGGGGTCTCTTATCAGTCTTCAAGTCCCTGGTTCGGGAGCCAGATGTTGGGGAGTCATGGCCCCCTGGCCCCCTGCGGGTAGCCCAAGTCTCACAGGCCAGCAGGAGAAAGGACTCGATTGGGGAGAGGTGAGGCGAGGCGATGGTCAGACAGAAGACACATGTGACCAAGGAGAAAAGTAAGGCAAATCTCAAATTTTATTCCTGCACCCAAAACCCTTTTATAACCCAAGGCTGCACTGTTCAGCCTATTTCTCTCAAAACAAAACTCAGCAATCAGAAACAAAGCTTATTAGCATTAACAAACAGGATCAAGGCTTATCAGCCATCATCCCTGCCTCCTGGGAACAAAGGCACGTGCCACCACACCCGCAGTAGGACCAAAGGCATGTGCCACCACATCCAGCCCCATTTCATATTCTAAAACTTAGCCCAAGGTCACTCAGTTAGGCTGGTGCCCAACACATACACAAATATATTTTTTAAATATTTTTAAAAAAAATTCCTGGCCAGCTGTGGTGGTGCATGCTTTTAATCCCAGCACTGGGGAGGCAGAGGTAGGAGGATTGAGGTGAGTTCAAGGCCACCCTGAGACTACATAGTGAATTCCAGGTCAGCCTGGGCTAGAGCAAGACCCTACCTTGAAAAACCAAACCAAACCAAACAAAAAAAATACTGCAGAGGTAATACGAAAAGACTTAGGTGGGAACATATTTCATATTTACAAGACCTAATATTGTTAATTCCAGTACTATCCAAAGCAATATACATATTCAATACAATCCCTACCAAAATTTGAAGCCTTTTCCCACTTTATATATATATATATTGAGGCAGGCTCTCCTCTAGCTCAAGCTGACCTTGAACTCATGAAAACCTCCTATCTCAACTTCCTGAGTGCTGAAATTAAAGGTGTGAGCTACCACACCAAGCTTTTTTTTTTTTTTTTTTTGAAACAAGGTTTCATGTAGCCCAGGTTGGCCTTGAACTTGCCATGTTGCCAATCTGGAACTTCTGATCCTCCTGCCTCCACACCTGGTTTATGCATTACTGTGTTGTCAAACCCAAGGCTTTGTGCATGCTAGGGAAGCACTCTGATTGCTAAGCTATATCCTTAGCCTGCCTCTCCTGCCCTTCTTTTCAGCAGAATTGCTTTGTTTTTTCAAAGGTAGGAGCTCACTCTAGCCCAGGCTGACCTGGAACTCACTCTGTAGTACCAGTCTGGTCTTGAATTCACAGTGATCCTCCTACATCTGCCATTTGCAGAAATTTTGAAAAGCCAATTTTCAAATCAAATGAAACTAGAATGGGCCCAAATAGCTAAAAGAATATTGAAGAGCAATGTTGGTACACTCAACTTCTCAATGTCAAAACTTTCTATAACATTATGTCAATCAGAACAAACAGCAGGGTGTGCTAGTGCACACCATTAATCCCAGCACTCAGGAAACTGAGCTAGAAGCTCTGTAAATCCAAGGCCAGTGTGGGCTAGAGTGAGACTCTGCCTCAAAAACAAACAAACAGGGCTAGAGAAATTGCTTAGTGGTTAAGACATTTGCCTATAAAGCAGAAGGACCCAAGTACCCACGTAAAGCCAGATGTCTGGAGTTTGTTTGCAGTGGCTGGAGGCCCTGAAGTGCCCATTCTTTCTCTCTCTCTCAAATATAAATAAATAAATAAATAAATAAATAAATAAATAAATAAATAAATAAATAAATAAATAAATAAACTATTTTAAAAAAACATGGCTCATTGGTTAAAGGTGTTGGGCCTAACTGAGTAACATTAAGCTAAGTTTTAGAATACGCTTTGTTCCTGCTTCCTGAGTTCCAAATAGCTGGTACACTTTGTTCCTGCCTGTTAGGTTTCACTTCACTGGTGATGTAGGGAACTACCCTGCTGATTGGCTATAAAACAATGCGCCCTAGGGAGGTGTACTTTACTCTGCTATACTCTGCTGATTGGCTCCTGACAAAAGGTTTGAATCTTAATAGGCGGGACAATATAGCCTCGGGTTATAAAAGGGTTTCAGATGCTGGAATAAAATTTGAGATTTGTCTGACATTTCTCCCAGTCCTGTGTGTCTGTCCAACTGTAGCCTCACCTCTCCCCGAGTCCTTTCTCTTGCTGGCTGGTGAGACTTGGGCTACCTGTAGGGGGCCAGGGGTCCGCAACTCCCCAACATCTGGCACCTGAACCAGGGACTTGAAGACTGGTAAGAGACCCCTCTGTGTTTACTGTCCCCTCTTCTTCTTCCCCACCCGACTGGTTTGTCTTGTCCGTCTTAGAAGCAGGTACACTTTTCCTTAAGGGGTGACTGTCCAGTAGCAAGGGACGCATTCCCGGCATACGGCCAAGGCCTACAAACCTTGGAAGTCCTCCACTCTGCAAACACCTTTCTCTCCTGCCTTTTCCTTTTCGTCCTCTCGTGGGCTTCCTTCATGGCTGTGGGGCAACTGACTCTCCAGGACTGACTGGGCCCTTGCTTGCTTGCCTTTGCCTGGGGCTATTCTGGCCACAGGCAGAGCCTCCTGAGGCCAAGCCCTGTGCCTCTCCTCTCCACTCTGTTCCTCTTTTAAATCTGCTTTTCCCAGTTCTATCCTTGTTTGTTTGTCCATCTGAGACCCCGGAGGAGCCCCTTGCTGATCCGGTGCGAATCGGAACCATGGATATCCATGGCCATGGATAACGCAACAGGAAAATCACAGGACCCAGCGTTCAGGGTGCTGTGCTATATGTTAAAAGGTTGGGCTTGGAGGTCTCAGAAAGAGACCACAACCCTAGGGCGGGTCTGCATTCTTATGTAAAGATGTTAATGAGGCCTACATTCTTAGTATCCTAGCAACAGAGGTCATATATAAATACTTACGTTTCCTTAAGTTTAATTCAATAGACTTAATTTAAATTAATTTATAAGGCTTTTTCTCTGTATAACATCTATTTATACAGATGTAAAAGTGAGTTAAGCCTCATGGCACATACAGTATCTCTGATACTTATGGATTTGGAACAAGGGAATCTCCGTTTGGGTTATTCAAGATCTTCAATTATAAAAATTGAAAAAATAAAAATGTTCTGCTATTTCTCTAACTATGAAACAAAGGTTTTTCTGCCTTGTCAGGAATCCAGGTCCAGGCCCCCTGGGGCTGGGAACAGTGGACACTCTGGCAAGGTAGAGGGCTTGCACCAGGGGATACTAACAGCCTTTTGTTTAAAGGGCTGGTGAGATGGCTCAGTGGTTTAGGCACTTGCCTCCAGTGCCTAAGGTCCTGGGGAATTGAACTGATATAAGCCAGACCCACAAGGTGTTGGCCCTGGTGCATTCATTCTCTCTCTCTCTCTCTCTCTCTCTCTCTCTCTCTCTCTCTCTCTCTCTCTCTCTCTCTCTCTCTCTCGCTCTCTCTCTCTGCTTGAAAGTGAATAAAATATTTTTAAAGACCAGTACCTCGAGAAATTTATTTTTGCCTTTTTATGATTTTGGATTTTTGCCTCTCTTTTGGTTACTTTGCCTTTTTGCCTACGGACTAAGGAATCTGGTATGGCCATGAGGCCCTTACCCAAGATGAGATGGCTGAGACCCCCTGGGGCTTTAAGGGAAGGCCCTGCAGACTAAATTCAATAGATTTGGTTTCTGATCAGTTTGTGAAAACATCTATTCAAAGTGAGTTAAGCCTTATGATTGTACGATGTTCTATATTCGTAACTAAAAATTCTATCAAGGGTGATTTGTCAGAGATATTCAAAAGTTATAAAGGTAGCAGAATTGTTCCAGCTATAATGAAGGTAAAAGTTATATCAGGGACTATTATGTTTTGCCTATACTTTTAAAATATGTATCATAGAACTTATTAAAGCTTATCTATAAGAGATATCTTACACCAATAGATTATAAAATCTATGGATATATTGGGCTGGAGAGATGGCTTGGCGGTTAAGGCACTTGCCTCTAGTGCCTAAGGCCCCTGGTTCAATTCCCCAGTACCCACATATGCCAGACCCACAAGGTGGTGGACTAGGTTCTCTCTCTCTCTCTGCTTGAAAATGAATAAATAAAATTAAAAAAATTATTTAAGGGCTGGGGAGATGGCTCAGCAGTTAAGGCGCTTGCCTGCAAAGATTAACAACCTGGGTTCAATTCTCCAGTACCCACGTAAAGCCAGATGCACAAGGTGGCACATGTGTCTGGAGTTCGTTTGCTGAACACCCATACTTCTCTCTCTCTCTCTCTCTCTCTCTCTCTCTGCTTTAAAAAAAAAATTATTTAAAAAATCTACGGAAGCCGGGCGTGGTGGCGCATGCCTTTAATCCCAGCCCTCGGGAGGCAGAGGTAGGAGGATCGCCGTGAGTTCAAGGCCACTCTGAGACTACATAGTGAATTCCAAGTCAGCCTGGACTAGAGCGAGACCCTACCTCGAAAAACCAAAAAAAAAAAAAACCTATGGATATATCTATACTAATAAATATTATTAAACATATGGGTTGCCAATTTTCTTAAAACTGCATCCATAGAGATACTGCGCATCTAATATTTCCTATTAATAAGGATGTCTAATTCTTATTACCTATTTTATATAGTTTGATAAACAGTTAAGTCAACTTGACACAATTTCTCTTAATCCTATAAAGTGAAAAATTAAGTTCTGTAGATAAATATGTGTTGGATGTCAGTTCTATAAACAACAAAAGAAAAATCAAGGTATTAATGTGCTCAATCAGACTCTGTCTCCAAAAAATAGCTCGTTTGGAAACAGACCCAGAAACAACCATGTTTCCCAATGTTTCCTCATAGACCAGACTGGCCCTCTGGTTGATGATGAATATAAGGGAAAATCATAACACAAAGAGATTTATCTTCTTTGTGGTGCAAAAGTCCATGATTATATGGGTAAACTGAGACATAAGTTTTTTCATCTATAGTTCAATGGTTAGAGACATTGACTACTTTAAATGCTGTATGTTCTCTGCTTGCTTATAAAAACAAAGGGGGGAGAATACCCCTAGAAAGTGTTTTACTTATAAGTCTATGTTAAGGATCAGGCTGTCTAATGGTTAGAGATACTTATCAATGGTTAAAATTTTGATAAAAGCTCCAATTACAAATTTCTAATCTAGATATAGTAATTTCCAAATTTTATTGAGAAAATTTATTTTTGTTTCTGTCAAAAGCAGGGCTTACAGAGGTAAAATAAATCCTCTGTGAGTCAAAGTAACTAGATAACTTCTTCAAAGTACAAGTAACCTTTAAGCCATGCTTATCCGTTTGCCTTGCCTGTTTCTCAGGACAATGCTCTTCTCTACTATCAGCTGGTAAACGAGAAGAGTTTGGCCTCCTTGAAGTTAACTCTTTCAGCAGCTTTAATTTCAGTTTTCTTTCTCCTCACAGCTGCCCAAGGTGACGCATGTGCTGTTATTAAAATTAAATACTGTGTATATCTCTTTCTAATGACTGTTAATGTGTGTCGTCTGCTTTATCCATACAGGTCAAATTCTAACTGTTCTCCACGCAGGCTCTTCAATATGCTTCTCTTTGGCCAAAGGATTGGCATCCGCTTTGTTTAATTCCAGGCCCACTGATGCCACGGCCTCTATGCCCGTTGCATCCCCCACTAACTATATTACCAGTCCACAGATTGCAGTTACCATCATCCCTGCTATGGAGATCATGGATGAAGAACATTTTTCCCTGCATCCTGACGGATATCCATTATGGCAGCTACCCTGAGACTTGATGTTGCTGGAGCAGGGACGGACATTACATCTATGACAGAGTCTAATCAAAACTCCCTTCAAGCGGCTATTGACAGAGACTTGGGACAATTACAGTCTTCAATATCATACCTCAAAGACTATAAAAATCTTTGTCTAGAGTGGTCCTCTGAAATAGACGGGGACTAAATATGTTATATTATTTCTTAAGCAAGGGGGGCTAAAAAAAGTATTGTGCTTTTGCTGATCATACAAGAGTTATTGAGGACTCCCTTAAAAAGTTCGGACAGAACTTAAACCAGCAACATACGCTCAGAGAACAGGATGAAGCTCCCTTTATCTTGGTTCACACAGTAAGCTAGTTGCTTTTATTCACAAACAAGTCACTGAGGTACAGCTCATGGCACTGAAGGTCCACTATTATCTCCCCCAACAGTAATCTCTCAGGATATGAGGGGTCCGCTTTGGAGGCTCGCTCCTTGCCAAGGCGTATGAGGGGTTCTGTATGGAGCTGATCTCCCCCACTATTATGGCAAGTATGAGGTGGTCCCAAGGTGTGTGGCCAAACTCTCCTGCATACAAACAAAAACAGGGTGAGATGTTGGGCCCCAGCCTAACTGAGTAACATTAAGCTAAGTTTTAGAATATGCTTTGTTCCTGCTTCCTGAGTTCCATATAGCTGGTACGCTTTGTTCCTGCCTGTTAGGTTTCACTTTACTGGTGATGTAACCAACTGCTGATTGGCTGTAAAACAACGCGCCCTAGGGAGGCGTATTTTGCTCTGCTGTACTCTGCTGATTGGCTCCTGCCAAAAGGTTTGAATCTTAATAGGCAGGACAATACAGCCTCGGGTTATAAAAGGGTTTCGGATGCTGGAATAATATTTGAGATTTGTCTGACATATCTCCCAGTCGCATGTGTCTGTCCAACCGTTGCCTCACTTCTCCCCGATCTCCTGCTGGCCGGTAAGATTTGGGCTACCCGCAGGGGGCCAGGCGTCTGCGACTCCCCAACAAAAGGTGCTTGCTAAGCCTGACAGCCCCGGTTCAATTTCCTTGCGCCCATGTAAATCTAAATACACAAGGCATCAGGAGTTCATTTGCAGTGGTAAGAGGCCCTTGAGTGACCATTCTCTCTCTCTAATGAAACATGTCCACACAAAAACATGAATATAGTATTATTCATAATAGCCTCAAAGTGGAAATAATTCTAATGCCTATCAACTAATAGGTAATAGCACATGGTGTAGCCCTATAAAGGACTATTATGCAGCCATTGTATATGAAGTAGTGACACAATACCACATGGAGGAGCCTTGAAACTATGATGCCAAGTGGAAAGAACCAGGTCACAAAGGACCACATACAGACAACTATTTATATGAAATGTCCAGAATAAGTAAAAACATAGCGACAAGAAACATATTAGTGACTGTCAATCTTGGGAGTGACTTGAAAGCTGGGGTAATTAAGAACATTTGCTAATGAGTTCATGTTTTTGGTTTTTTTGGGGGGAGGGGCAAATATTCTGGAATGAAATAGTGGTAATGTCATACAGCTTTTAAAAAATATTTTATTAATTTTCAAGCAGAGAGAGAGCGAGAACGAGTACCAGGGCCACCACATTGTGGGTCTGGCTTATGTGGGACCTGGGGAATTGAACCAGGAGCCTTAGGCACTGGAGGCAAGTACCTTAACCGCTAAGCCATCTCTACAGCCCTGTCATACAGCTTTGAAGACATTAAATCCCAGAGAACTGTATACTTTCAGATGGTCACTCATTTAAAATTTAATGTTATATGATTTATATTTCAATAAAAAGCAAATCTTATTTTATCACTTATGATATATGTGAATGTCAGCATATCAAAAATCATTGAAAAATATTTTTAAATGTTTTGGGGCTGGGGAGTTGGCTAAGTAGTTAAAGGTGCTTGCTTATAAATCCTGACATCCCAGGTTCTATCTATTCCCTAGTACCCACATAAAGCCAAATTCCCAAGTGGAATTTGTTTGAAGTGGCAGGAGGCCCTGGCTTGTCCATTCTGTGTCTCTCCGACCACCCTCTCAAGTAAGTAAACAAACAAAATGTTTGTTTCCTCTCTGTACACCTTAACATGGGCTGGCATAGAGCTCTGGATCACCATTTGATGAACACCCTTGACTGTTCTTGGGCAGCAGAGGAATGTGGCAGCTGAGAGCTGCACATTTGGGGCTGGAGAAAGTGAGGATGGTTTCCACTGCTGTATCTGCTGGGTCAGGCCTGAGGAATGAGTAGTCCCTACGATCATCTTAGTAGCAAGCAGTCAGGAGATAGGTTTTACCCTTGACTTTTTACTCTAATGATGGTTTTGGTTATATATTGGTTTTGGTTATATATTTACAAGTATTTGTAGTGTTGTAAGTATCCCCAAAAGTTACCACAGCCAGTAATCTTAAAGTACCTGGATTTACAAACCATGTAAAAAAAATCTAGGCTAACAGTTTAGTGGAAAAATATGGAAACGTGGTAGATCCAATATAAATTAATCCGAGTTTAAATGACGAGGTTAAGCTGTTTTATTGGGCTCTGGTTTTCATTTCCACTGTGCTACTAAGCCCTCAGTTTCAAGTACACAGGGTGTAAAAAAAAGTAAATACTGGCATTTTTTTGGGGGGGGGTTTCGAGGTAGGGTCTCGCGCTAGCACAGGCTGACCTGGAGTTCACTATGTATCTCAGGTTGGCTTTGAATCCCAGGCAATCTTCCTACCTCTGCCTCCCAAGTCCAAGTGCTGGGATTAAAGATGTGCATTACCACGCCAGGCCCAACTGGCATTAAAAAAATTATATATTTTTTGGCTTTTCGAGGTAGGGTCTCACTCTAGTCCAGGCTGACCTGGAATTCACTCTGTAGTCTCAGGCTGGCCTTGAACTCATGGCGATCCTCCTACCTCTGCCTCCCGAGTGCTGGGATTAAAGGCGTGTGCCACCATGCCCAGCTAAAAAATATATTTTTTGAAGCAGGGTCTCACTCTAGCCCAGGCTGAGCTAGAACTCACTCTGTAGTCCAGGCTGGCCTCAAACTCATGGTGATTCTCTTACCTTCCTATTAGGATTAAAGGTGTGAACCATGATAAGCTCCGTCCTGTATTTTTATTTATTTGCAAGCAGAGAGACAGTGGGGAGACAGAGAGAGAGAGAGAGAGTGAGAGAAGAGACAGAGAATGTGCGTGTCTGAGCCTCCAGCTGCTGCAAAGGAATTTGAGATGAATACACCACTTTGTGCATCTGGCTGTATGTGGGTGCTGGGGAATCAAACTTGGATGTTAGGCTTTGCAGGCAAGTGCCTTAACCACTAAGCAATCTTCCCAACCCTTACCTGCATTTTAAATGGACATCAGCTCAGGGAATTTCCTTGGCAATTTTCAATGATTCCTGTCTGCTCCTGTGTACCAATTGTTTCACTGTATGTAGGAGGGACAAGAAGTTTGATCCCAGGGCTTTCCAAACATCCCCTTTGTTATTGCCCCTCCTTCCTCGAGCCTCCTTTGCCTTCCTGTATCTCATTCCTTTAGGCCATACCAATCTTACCTTTATCCTTGCATGGACCAGAAAGGGAAACTAGAACTAAAATACCTGTTTCACTTGTTGGGAAATTGGGTCAAATGGCCCAGAAAGAATGGGAAGTCACGAGGTCCACAGTTTTAACATAAGTATCACAGCACAAAATGAGAGGTCAAGTTTAATAATTTATTCAATGATAAATGAGGTGTGGCAAGCCTCAAATATAAACCCCTTTATGGTCATACTTACTCTACTGGTACAAAGACACAGAATATACATATTTACTCATCCAGCTCACCATTTCCTGGCAGCAAAAATCAACGGAATTTCTCTACAATCCATGCAACCCCAAACAGCCTTACCCACCTTCTGCAAGCCAGGCCCTAAAGGTGATGAGGGCCTTCTGGACACAAGGCTGCTCCTCACTTTCATGATCTCTGTGGCTTCTATCTCTGCCTTCCTGGAGCAAAAATGTCTGCTGCAGTCCTTCCTTTGGAAAATCAGAAGACCTCTGGAATTGCCTCTGAAATGAAAGAAGATAGATTGGTCAGTAACAATGTGATTATAATCATTTTTATGTAGGTAGGCTGCAGGAAGGCTGAGTGGAATCTTAGCACATAGACTATCAGAGTGAAGATTAAAAAAACCCAACATGGTTTGAGTTTTTCTCCAACATCCTCTACCTTATGTTTTATTCTGTAATTTTATTTTCATCCTTTGTTTTTGTTTTTCAAGGTAGTGTCTTCCTTTAGCTCAGGCTGACCTCAAACTCACAGCGATCCTCCTACCTCTGCTTCCCAAATCCAGGGATTAGACAACTGTGACAACAAATGGCTCATTCAGTTCTTAGGCATACCTTTTTTCCTTCAAAACTCCTTTCTTGCCTGCCAGTCCATAAATGGGACAAAGTCACCTTTTATTCTATGGAACAAAGGCATATCTTTGGTTTACCTGGGTTAAAATAATCTTTGTGATGATAAAGTATCTTATCATTTAATGTTCACGTGCTTGAATATTAGCTGTTAGGCACAATCAGCTTAATGAAGACAGAGTACAAGAAGAGATGGAGGAAGAGACAGAAAAAGAATGGAGATTCCTGAAGAAGGTATGTTGCCCTGGCATCAATGGGAACAATTAGAACTTCTTGTGGGAAAAGTAGCAGGATCCATTTATATTGACAGAAAGATGACAGAAGTGAAGTCAGGGATACACTGAATAGGAAATAGTTTTTTTTTAAAATACACAGATGCATACAGAAATAAATAAAACTCTGGCGTATAATTCTTTTTAATATTTTTATTTATTGGCAAGGAGAGAGAGAATGGGTGCACCAGGGCCTCTAGCGGCTACAAACGAACTCGAGATACATGCGCCACTTTGTGCATCTGGGTTTATGTGGGTACTGGGAAATCAAACCTAGGTCATTAGGCTTTGCAGGCAAGAGCCTTACCACTTAGCTGTCTCTCCAGCCCCCTGGCTTGTAATTCTATTGCACCAGATAGCTTTGGAATAAATACATTTGCATACATATGAGCATATGTACATGTTTTACATGTGCAAAAATTGAGGTTGTCTTGAGATGAGGAGGATATTGGGTCATAAAATGTATTACTCCTTTAGCCAAAAGGGGGGACGGGCACCTGAAAATCAAAACCTTTTTTATTTGCAAACACTAAACTTGGTCAGTTCCCCTCTCTCCCACCCTTAGTTTCTTTCCTAGGAGCCACAGGGGCATCACTGCTCCAGAATGCAGCTGAAATAAAGGCAGCAGGGTAGCCAAGATACACACTAGCTGCAGCATAGAACAACCTTCCAGAGTGCTGGTACTTACTACCAGCAAGTCACGGTTTATAACTCACAAGGTGCTAAGTATTAACAATCAGTTAATAAAACAGCTGTTATTTCATTGATTTTTTTGATAAATTTTTTTTTTGAGGTAGGGTCTCTCTCTAGTCCAGGCTGACCTGGAATTCACTATGTAGTCTCAGGGTGGCCTTGAACTCACAGTGATCCTCCTACCTCTGCCTCCCCGAGTGCTGGGATTAAAGGCGTGTGCCACCACGCCCGGCTTTGATAACATTTTTGTTATCAAACAAAAAAACATTTGATAACACTTATTTATGGTGGCACATGCCCGTAATCCAAGCACTCAAGAGGCAGAGAGAGGTAGGATTGCTATGAGTTTGAGGCCAGCCTGGGACTAGAGAGTTCCAGGTCAGCATAGGCTACAGTGAGACCCTGCCTCAGTGGCACTCCACCCCCACAAAACAAAATTATATAAACAATTGCAAAATTAAACACAAATGTGCTTAGAATCCCACATGTCAATGTTCTCTTAGAAATGACTAATCAACGAAGGCTTAGGTTCTCAGCGTGGACCTAGTAGATAAAGCTTTATATTCACTACAAATCCACCAAAGGAAAAAAAAATTCTACTCTGGGCTATCTCCTCTCTGAAGCCACTTAAAAATTCACGTACCTACGGTGTCCTTATTGCCCCAATGTCTCCTCCCATTCTTCCTTAGTCTCCACTGCAATCTCCACGACTAAAACATTAACTCTGACACAGGGTAAGATGAAAGTATCTTACTATAATGCTCTTCAATACTAGCAGAAAGGTTTTGAAGAGTATTAAATGCTCTGTGACTAGAAGAAACATGGCTTAAAATGCAGGAAACCTATACCCAAGAAACAGGAATGTTTAGGGAGCAATTTATATAACTTAATTAGGTATTTGCTCACATTTAAACATAACTGCTGATAATTTCTTCTCACTGCTGAGAAAGTTGTGAGAATTATTGCTTCTAATGTTTTGAGAAATTGAAAACATAGGTCCATTATACCATAAACCATGTAAAGGTCAGGGTCCATTCCTTGTATGTGTCAAATCTCCAAGTTGAAACTTTTTACTGTGAGTAAAAGAAATAAACCCTGCCAGGTGTGGTGGCACACACTTTAATCCCAGCACTTGGGAGGCAGAGTAGGAGGATGGAAGTTGAGTTTGAGGCCAGCCTGAGACTACACAGTGAATTCTAGGTCAGCCAGGGCTAGATCAAGAAATACCCCCCCACACACACACATACACATAGGGGCTAGAGTGATGGCTCAGCCTTTAAGGTACTTACCTACAAAGCCTAACAACCTGGGTTCAATTCCCCACATAAGCCAGATGCACAAAGTGGCACGTGCATCTGGAGTTCATTTGCAGTTGCTGGAGGCCCTTCTGCACCCATTCTCTCTCCTTGCAAACAAAATATTTAATACACACACACCCCTTTCTTTCATATGGTTTCCCTGGATATGCTCCAAAGCTAGATGTCACTGATGAAAAAGGAAGAACTCAGTTAACACTTCATGCCCAGACTACAAAATCCTAAAAGCTCTCTCCTCTGCTGGTTTACGGTAGACATGAAGAATGCAATTCCTTCAACTCTTAGAAGTGAACATACTAACAGCAGCAGCAAAAAAATAAATAAAAAGCCTCAGGTTGGTAGGCAAATTTGGAATAAATCCTACATTTCTTCTGAAATTACAAGAAAATGTTTAGGCACAAAGTTATTCCAGCCCTGGCTACCTAAACCAGTTCTAACCTTTGTAGATTTTGCCTCTACTTATCTGGCTACCTCCCCTAACCTAGAGATTAAGATTCTTATTCTGAGTACAGTTAAATGATCTAGATGTGACTGACTACCTTCCTCTTTTTCATACTTTCCTTAGCCAATCCCTCCTGAAGAGGCCAAACTAAATAAAACAGGCTAAAAATCAGTATAAACTGTTATTTTAAATTCTAATGTTCCCCTAAATTCCTGCAGATACCCAACCACAACAGGGAGGGAATAGCTGGGGGCAGGGGGACACTTTCTGAAGGCCATCTGGCTTTTTTCTTTTTTTAAGGTAGGGTCTTGCTCAGGCTGACCTGGAATTCACTATGTAGTCTCAGGCTCAAAATCAAGGTAATCCTACTTTTGCCTCCCAAATGCTGGGGTTAAAAGTGTGCACCATCATGCCTGGATTAAATTTTTGAAAAAAAATATTTGAGAGGGAGAGTACAACAGAGGAAGGAAGAATGGGAGCACCAGGGCCCCCTGCTACAGTTTAGGAAATCCAGATTCATGCTTACATGGGTACTGGAGAATTGAACCCTGTCAGTAGACTTTGTAAGCAAGTGTCTTTTAACTGCTTTAGCCATCTCCCCACCCCTGAAAGCTGTTTTAAAAGGCACCTTTTGGAGTTAATCTATGGTTTCCAGCCCAGAAAATGTACACTGGATTTAAAGGCTTCAGATTAAGAAGTAGGCCTAGATTCACCAGGTTGGTCCGATTTAAATGTTTGATGCTGAGATGGTGACAATGGTCTTCATATCGAAGGAGCACTCATACACCAACCCCTGTGACATAGTGACTGGATAAATCAATTTGCCCCCCCCCCCAAAAAAAAAGCACAGCAAGGCAAATGGCTGAGACATTCAAAGGTCTAGTTCTCTCAGATCCCTGCCCTTTCCACAGAGAGAAGTTGGTAATATTTAAGGCTCTAGAAAAATTAAATAGCCTTTCAAATTCAACCTAGGAATTCTGAGGATAAAAAAGACCTATTAACATTGAGGAACAGCTGGGGAAAGATAACATGGTCGGGCCATGTGCTGTGTGACTGACAATGGGGATGTTGGAGGAAAACTGAGGCAGAGATCAGATCTGAGGGGCTGAGCTCCCTGATTCCAAGAGCACCCTCAGCAGGAACCCGACTGCCATGTGAGAGCTCAGTTTATGAAAAGCCTAGGCAGAACAGTATATAGACAAACAGCTTCACAATAGGAAGACTCTAATACCAGACCACCCATTTAGGCAAAACTACAGAATAGACTACAAACTAACATTCAGTCATGACAGAAGTAGCTGTGGGTTCAGTATTCTAGTTTTCCTAGTTCAAAAGTGTGTGGTTTCAGAACAAGAGTTTCAGAAAGAAACATGAGAAACATTTATTCCAAAAAAGCAACACATTAAAAATAAAGTGAAACTTGGTCAAGATAACTCATAAATTCTTTAATCTTTTATTAAACAAAATGTACAACTCAAAGCATCACACTATTGGGAAATAATTCAAATAAAGAAGAGGTAGAAGGGATACATACAAGTTTGGGGAACACAAAACAAGTACAATCCCAAGAAAAGTTTCTACCTCTTCAGAACAGAAATGGCTGCTAAACAATTTAATAACCAATTATTACTGGATCACAATACAATGAACAATTGCCATTTCAAAAATGAGTGACCTTGAAAACATCTGCTCCCGGTGTTGTCATAATGAAGCCCTACCAACTTCTTGTCTTCCAAAATTGAGCTTGCCAGATTTTGTTTTGTTTATTGGTGCCATTTCCAAACAAGTTTGTAGGATAGCAGGAACTGAGCAAAGGCAACAGAGAAAGGGAAATTGGGAGCTGACATGCCAATAAGGTAAGTAAACTGTAAGCACAAGGGCTACTCACGTTGCATTTCAATGTTAAGGTAGGCTCCTCCAGATGGAAGCCTAAGAGATGAGCAGTTCTTCATCACCATCTTCATCACAGTCAGCTGCCCAGGAAACTGGGCAGGATACAACACAGCAACTGGTCAGCTCTGTCTCCCTCCTCCCCACATTCTGGAAACTGGCATCCTCAGAAGCCAATACCAAAGCACACTGGTCAGCCAGATAGACATTCAAC
Source organism: Zapus hudsonius (assembly GCA_004024765.1). Classification (NCBI taxonomy): domain Eukaryota; kingdom Metazoa; phylum Chordata; class Mammalia; order Rodentia; family Dipodidae; genus Zapus; species Zapus hudsonius. The sequence goes on along the minus strand of PVHP010031240.1, from coordinate 5,963 downwards.
TTTAATGATAAAGTAGAAGAAAATCACTTGGACATAAAGAAAAAAATTAACATAGGTTTTTACAGATATTTACATAAGTTTTAATCAATTTGTTTTTTAAGGGGAAAGGGGGAAAAAACGTAAATTGTCAGCTTCTGAAACATTTACTGTTAAGATGTTAAATGTGTCTCTTGGTGTAGGGTCCAGATGAGATTGCCAACTAATCCTGGATCATCTGGGCATCTAACTTCTACAAACCAAAATGACTCTCGTAGCCCTTGGTGTCTTAGTCATGACCACTGGATCCTATGTGGTCTCGAGTGACATCAACTTCAGCTTCTTGTTCAGGCATTTCCTGAGGACCCATATTACCTCCAACAACCTGCTCACTCAAAGGGGATCCTGAGGTTGGAGTTTTTACTAAATCCAATACACTGCCATTGTCTTCATTTACTTGAGGAACCGATACATCTGGGATGGATACATTCAGAATTTCTAGCTGTAGTGAGCTCATCTCTAGGGAACCACACCTAGGAAGGTCACCTGGCTCATAGAGTGGAGAATATGGGTTCTCTTTTGGCACTCCAGATGTCCGTGTGACAAAGTCAACAAGGTCTGGAAGGCAAGGAGAAGGCCCAAGGCTTGAAGGATTCATTGTTTCGGGTTCCAATCTGAATAACTCTTCCTTCTGTAATTTTGAGGCTTCTGTTACTTCCTCAGGTAACATGCCTCCTGCCAATAAATAAGGGCCTGGTGTTCTCCCTCTAGGCCTTCTAATCCATGGTCAACATTTTCTACAGAAAGTCCAGCTTTCAAATGTTTGGAAGTGAGTCTCCCATTTCTGAGATTAGAGGAGTTGTGGTTATCCTCTGTTTCCAAGTTAAACACCAAGGTTTTGGGAGAGTCTAATCGAAACCCAGAAAAAGATGGGACTGGTTCAAAGTCACTGGGAGTGGGTAACACAGAATTTTCTTCACACACTTTCTGTGACAGGCCATCAGAGGAACCGAGTGCTGGTTCTAGAGCATTACAGAAACCAACATGCACATCTCCTAGGTCAGCAAGCTCTTCTACCCTCAAGTGTGAAGCTTCAAAATCTCCTAAGGCCTTGCTTTCCACTGTGACTGCTTGCTCTGGACTGATGTCTTGTAGCTTCAGAGTTTCCATTTCCACTTGCTTTGGGCTCTCCCAGGTCTCTGGCGTCTTCTGATTTTCCTCCCAGTCAGTTGCTCGCACATCATTGATACATTTTTCTTGAGTTTGAGGCTTCTGCATTTAGCAGTTTTGGAAGCTGATTCTGGAACTGAATTTTCTACCTCCTTTTCATTACCAGCTGAAACTCCTTTCTGCTGGGGACTATCTGTTAAACAGATGCTTGATTTGGCTGGGGACTTAAGTAATTCTGCAGTAGACATTTTCTCAGGCATATCTTGTGGGTTCTGGAGCAAGGACCTTGCTTCTGATGGAAATGAGTCTATTTTCACTTTTGAGGAAGAGAAAGACTGTGTGCTCAGTTCAATCACCACTGTACTTGGGTTTTCATGTCCTGTCAGCAATTTCCCAGACTGTTCTGCCTTTGTGTCAGTCATCGGCAATGTGGGCTGCTCTCTCTCCTCTCCCACGTCTCTGTTCCCATGGCTCAAATTAAAATCTAGAATATGGCTCAAATTAAAATCTATGTCTTGGGGGCTAACATTGGCACTTGTTCCCTCTACGATTGCTACCTTTCCTTTTGGTTCAATGTTCTTTATCTCACTTTCTTTACAATCCGTCGACTGGTAGAGCTCTTGGCTCTTCTTACCTTGGTTATCAGAGTCTATGAGGTCAATTCTTACCAGCTGAGTCTCCTCGGCATGACAGTTTGTATCTGACAGATGAGCTAGGTCCACACCAGGAGGCTCAGGCTTTCCCTGGCCAAAATCAGTTCTCCTTTCTGGAGGTCTATCCCTAGTACTGTCACTGTGGAAGGAGTTAGAAGCCCACACGTCTGCCTTTGGGGGAATAGTTTCATAAGGCTTATTTTGGCACAACCTTGTAAGAGGCTGTAAGAAATCATAGCTGCTGTTTCTGCTTTTGGGGTTGACATGCTCTAAAATTGACCATTTCTCTGTGGGCTGTTTAGAGTTGCTGACTATAGCAGTGACCAGACCCCTATCTTTGGGCATTTCCCCTTGGAATACTGTACTGTTCAAAGTGGAAGAAGAGGTATCTGTACATTCAGTTTTAGAGAAGCTGCTACTTTCCCCATTGGCCAATGTACCACCACCCAGCTTGGTCTCAGGGGCCCCCTTTCCACCACTACTATAGAATATGTCATAAAGGTCCTTAGCATTGGCTGTGGCTAAGCATGAATTTCGCTTTTCTAATTTTTTGGCTTGTTCACTGAATACACTTGAAAGGGGTGGTGGAGGACGAACTAACATGGATAATGGGGTCTGATCCTGGTCATTCTCACTCACCCCAGGAGCTGTCTCATCAGAAGGAATGGCAGCTGGCTGTTCTGAGGCCACAAAGGCCACAGGCAACACTGGGTTCAAAATGTTTGGACCCTGGAAGCCAGGACTGAGAGGCTGAGGTACGACTGAGACAGATTTTTTAGCTGGAGCAGAAGATGGAACAGCTGGATGTGTGACAGGGGGAGGAGGAGGCGGGGGAGGGGGAGCCAAAATTTGTTCCGTTATTTGGGAGGGCTCATTCTTTTCAGCTAGTGCTGCTTTTTCCTCTGGAGACCCTTTGAGAACCACCTCTTCCCCTCCAAAAGCTTTGGAGATAATATCTGGAGGCAATAGTAGATCAGTTGAAGACTCTTTAACCACTGGCAGAGGTTTAGCAGGGGTCCCAGAGGACTTGATAGACAGAAAGGTATTAAGAGGAGCAGGCTTGCTCACTGTGACTGAACATGGCTTTCGGAGTACTGTGGGTGGGATGGGCAGGTTAGGTCGAATCTTAGTCTGTGGTGAAGTTCTAACAACTGGTACCCAGGGGCTGGTATGTGCAACAACAGTTTTCCCAGACAGCTTGATTTTGATCGGCTTTGCTTTTCCAGCTTCAGCTTTCAAATCTTCTTTGTCCTTACTATTTTCCACATTTTCTTCCTTAGGGAGACTTGGGGCCACCAATGAGCTTTTTTCCTCCTTTTCTGGTTTCTTCCAACTGAATTTCCCAAAACACGCTACTGGTGATTCCTTCTTTATCTCCTCTTTTACTTGCAGTTTTATACTAGCATTCCTTTTGTTTTCAGCCTTTTCAGGGGAATTTCCATCTTCAATGTGTTGGTTTCCTAATTCCACAGACACTTTGTCATCTTCCTTTGATTCTTTTGTAACCTTTGCCATTTTTTCTTTCTTCTCCTCCTTTGGTTTCTCGCTCAATTTGCGTTTTAGCTCGATCTGTCGCCGCCGCTCTGTTTCCAGGACCACAGCCAAGCCAGCTTGATGGTCCAGATTTCGACGATCTTCATAAAGGGGGTTTTCCTCCACATATTTCTAGGAATAGAAAAGATAAAAGCTCAATAATTGATCAAATTACTATAAGAGAAAATCTTGGCCCTTGTCACTGCTAGAATTTATTTAGTAGAACTCCCTAGAGCAATCTTTTTAACACTTATAGATAGATCCATTAGCTTGGCATTTCTCACTAGGATTGGGTGGTTATATGGAATAAGGAGAGTCAGTGATTATTTCTGGCTCTGAATTTTTATAAAGTCAAAATAATTATTATATAAAGTGGGGAACTCTACAGGTGCTACAATGACCAACCTTATATTTTTCATTGTGTTGGTGACCCTTCACGTGTTGCTCTCCAGAAACTGAATCCCCCAAAAACTCCTCGCACAGCTGGCAGTAAAATCCAGTGATGGGAATTAGAAACTCAGAGCCTAAAAGAAATAGAAAATTGTCAATAAAAAGTTTTTTTTTTAAAGTTAAGGAAACAAGTGTTATCCATCAAGAATGACATCAAAGGAAATGTTACATGCTTTTGCATTTTCCCCATTTTGAATTCTCCCATTTTGAAATCAGAAGTAGCATTTAGATGACTTCCAAGGGTATATATAAACTTCTTAACCTAGGGCTTGAACTGTATACCTCCATTCTTTCCCTCTTGGGAATACCACCTGGTTAAATTCAGTAGTGTTAGGTGCCAGATACATTCCTGGTACTGACACTTCTCAAACTCCAACTAGCACTATGCTTCTTGGAGGAGATTCAAAACCTGTACTCCCAAATAGTTAGCTCACTGGCACTGGCATGAGAATCTCTCATGTTGGCATTAAACACATAGGAATCTTCCACAGATCTAAAGGATGCAGATGCAGTGGAATCACTACTTTTAAAGGTAAAACTTTGAAGCTATTTTATTTCTCTATAGTAATTCAAAATATTTTATAGTTCTTATTTTGTAAAAGCACTTTAATTACTGTACCTTTTACTATTGTTTATACTCGGATTTCAACTAAGATTTTGAATATACCTTAAGTGGTACTGATATATTTTAACAGGTTAGAGGTGAGATTTCTGGCCATACAGGTATGGATCCTTGTCTTAAGACAGAAACCCTTTTATATATTCTGGACCTACACTACATTATTTTGTACAAAGGCATTCTTACAGTTTTGTTCATAGAAGGGCTGTTTCATTATATGCTGCTTCCTAGCACCTTCTTTTAGAGACATCTCTTGGTCAGCTAAATGTAGTTAATAGGAAAGGAGTTAGGGAAAAAACATACCTTTTGCAGGAACTGTTATCTTGTCAGTTCGCTTTTCAGCATCTTGCTTAGATTCACTCTGGGTCTTTGAAGCCCAAGGTCTATTGTAGGGATCCAATGTCTATTTGCAAGAGGCAGACGTGCTCATACAATAGCAATAAAAACTAAATAAACTGTTTTTTATCCCCAAACATCAGAACAGGGAATCAAAAGTCCCCAGCTACCCACGCCCACCTGCCCACTCTGCCAACTGTTTATATGAAAATCACCTGTGGAAAAGGTAAAACCATATTAGAGCAAGTACTAGAAATCAAGAAAGAACACATCAGGTACTCAAAGAATGAAGAGGCAGAAGCCTCACTTACACGGGTCATGGTGTTTAGTTACAGGCAAGTCCCCTGAACTGAGCTCTGGGATGGAGCTCCTTAGTTGGGATCTCTTGGCTCTTCAGATTGGGGCTCCTGCTCATTTGAGAATGTCTCATTTTCCAGCTTGGCAATGCAGATGGCAGCTCAGAAGATGGAGGGAAATGTAGATAGATAGATAGTGGAGACAACAGAAGGCAGAACACCTACCTGTGTGTGCTTCTTATTATGCATATGGGTGAAGAAGTCGAACATGGTCCCACAGATGGCATTGCAATCTTTGCACCAGTGACTGCCAGCATCATAATACTCATAAGTAGCGACAGGCTGATCAGACTGCTGGGTAGATGGCTGGGGGCTTTCGGCAGGCTTAAGGCTCTTAATATGGGACTTTTCATTGTTTACTTTAGACTCCTAGAGAGAAAAAACTTGCACTTACAAAGAATTCAAACAGTTTAGATCTGTATATTAAAAAAAAGCAGGTGTGCTGGGCATGGTGGCCCATGCCTTTAAGCCAAGGTAGAAGGTTTGCTGAGAGTTCTGGGCAAGAGTGACACCCTACTTCAAAAAAACAAAAATAAATAAATAAATAAATTAATTAATGAAAAAGCAGGTGTGTCTAACTTCAGTTGAGATGATTTGAGAACAAAGCATTGCTAGGACACGTTTTGTAGTGAACCAAGAGACCTGGGGAGGCCACACCCTTTATTGGGCTGTGACCCCCTCCTCAAGTCTACACAGGCATTTATTAGGAGTTTGACAACAGAGATCAGAGGAATGAGGAACATGAGATCATTGTCTAAGGCAAGAAAGGTAAATTAGCACAGAATATTTATTAACTCTGGCGGGACAGAACATTGTTTGACAGGGTCACTGCTGACAGTATTATGATCTACAAGTTTTCTTACAAAGCTC
>PVHP010031239.1:0-20171 GCA_004024765.1 Zapus hudsonius | reverse complement strand
TTTCCACAAACCATAAAATTTATACAAAGGTAAGATTAACATGTGATAATTATCAGTAAAAAAATCTGAAAAAATACTTGAACTCATAATGATGACTTCTTAGTTTCTATGAGAACTTTCTTTTTTTATTTTGTCTGAAATCCATATTACCATAAGAGCCATTCATCTACAAGGGATTAAAATACTTCCCAAGGCACCAATGGCATTGAGAGACTTGAGAGATATGGGAGATGGTGAAGGAAGGAAATAGAGGCATCCCACATGACAGAAAGAGGGCTTCTGGTGGTAATGGTGGGCCAGTAAGTTTCCTTCTCTCTCTCTCTCTCTCTCTCTCTCTCTCTCTCTCTCTCTCTCTCTCTCTCTCTCTCCCCTCTTTATTTTTAAAAAAATTTATTAAGTAGCAACTTTGTATGAACAAATCATGTGTTGCTACCACTGTTTTCTTCTTCTCTGCCCCTATTCCCCTGAGGGCCCTCCTCAGTGGGATTGCTGATATGCACCATGTGGGGTGTGGGTGTGTGGGGGGGAAATGTCTCTGGATATTCCCACCCACATTGGCTCTTACAATCTTTCTGCCCCTTCTGCAAAATTCCCCGAGTCATGGTGTGTTTTAAGTCTACTATAGTGTTGAGCTCTTAGCAATTTCTGGATTTCTGCCTTGATATGTTTTGGGTATCCTCAGTATCTGTCTCCATTAACCTGATGTAGATTGTCAGGCTTGCTGTGGAAACAGCACTCTTGCTCACCTTGCCAATTCCTGTGATTTCACCTGGGCCCTAGCTGATGTGCAAGGAGTGGTTCATTTTCTGCTAGAGAGTCAGCTATCATTTCTGATATTGTTGGTAGAATTATGTTGTCCTTGGTTATTGCTGCCTTCTGAAAAGTAAAACATATTCTCCAACAGAGAGTGAGAACAGCACAGGTTAAATGGGATAAGGATTGTTAGTTTGGAGAGATTATGATTCGTGTAGCCTCTCTTTAGGCCCAAAGTTAGTGTAAGCTTCTCCTTAGAGTCCAGCTTCTTGGTTTCCATAGGATTTTGGCTTGGATTCCAGTTCCAGCTATGGGTTCTTTGCCACTGAGTGGGTCTCTTAGCCAATCAGCCCTTGTTTACCCACCTAGGTTGGGTGTCACTATTACACAGGTGTGTGCCTCTTGTCCTGCTGGTTGCTGTTTTATAGCAGTGTTCCCTGCTTTCTCCCAACATTGATGGCTGATTTCCTCTAGCAGCTTATGTAGTGCTTTCCAGAACTATATAGGCTAACCATCTGGGAACTGGCTTCCTTTTAGGTTCCAGCCCGTTTGGATGTTGTAGGCTAACACACAACTCGAGACACACATCGAGAGTGTGTTAGCAACATGTGGGTCTTCAGCACTAGGGTCTTATCTTTTACCTCAGGTGGGTAATCAAGTCTTCTGATATAAACCTGTCTTGTTTTGGGACCTCAATCAACAGCTCTCCAATCAACAGCTTACCATGTGGATAGTAACCAATTTCTGGCGCTGGGAGTTAAAAGCCAGAGCCAAATGTTAGAAGGTTAGGTTTCTAGATCTGGATTTCTTGGTCTCAATCCTGACCCTGGCATGGGATCAGTAGAGGGGGGAAAGAGTTACATGGAATAGCTTTTGACTTGTTATCTGGTTTATTTCCAGCTGACTTGGAGGAGTTTTCAGTTTTATTTGTTGAAACATGACTTTCATTTTCATTCTCCCAAGCATTCTACTGTATATTGTATAATAATATAATATATAATAATATATTCTATATTACCAGATTCTTCATAGATTAAGGAAAGTAGATTAGACATTTTAGTCCTATTTGCATATTTAGTGTAAACCACAACATAGGTTTCTCTCTTACAATCAATGAAGTGATGGTTGCTGGGTGAATGCAGCCATCTTCTGACAAAATGGCAGAAAATTTGTCACCAACTTTTCAGTTTCAAGGGAGTCGGCAGAGTCTTTATTTTTCTTAGCAAGTTTTCTTCTAGGTGTGCTTTTTGTCTGATCTGAAATCTCACAAATGTTACCAATCTTTAGAGCATGCTTAAAGGCAGTATCAGGTTTATCATAGGCTTTTATCACTGACGAATCAGCCAAAATGTCCAAATCATCAGTCTGGCCCAGCACAGGCCAGAGTAGCAGTGTCTTCTTGCTTGGAGACAGTGCCGCCCTAGTTTGGGAGGATGAACAGTGGAAGATCATGGTGGTGTGAGGCAAGCTTGTTCTTAGCAGGCCTTTAGATTAATGGGAGCTTTACTCAACTCACCTTAAGCAATTGAAGCATTACTATAAGAAGACGCATGCACAGGTACAAGGGAAGCTCAACAGCTCAGTGGTGGCAGCTCAGGACCTAGCAAAGCCAAAGTGTGAAAGACCAGCACTGAATTAGGGGCCAGGAGAGGCTGCTGTCCATTTGTCTTTGGTCTCCTTTGCCTGAACAATCTCTAGTTCTGGTTGAAATCAAAGAAGTCTCTGGCTCAGCAAATATCTTCATTTCGGGCCACCATGTAAGTTGTGCACTGTGACCTGGTGCTTTGGATCCAGGGATAAATCATGTCTAGGAAACATTGTGGCTTGGGTAGATTGGTCCAAGTAAAGAAAATGGTGAATGAGAGTGGTCTTTTCATTAACATCTCAAAAGGGTTGACTCAGCACAGTATTCATGAATCCCTGGGTTCAATCCCTAGCACTACAAGAAAAAAAAAGCCTCATAGGAAATCTGTTATTGTATTGTTATTGTTAATGATCTCAAGAACAATGACTAACAAAAATTTATAGTCATGCAGATATAATACATGCATATATGTGTATATAATGATTTGATCAGAATTTTTAATACTCAACTAATAAAAACTTTGATTTGCCATTATATCTTTGTGTAGGAATAAGTATGATATTAATTGTTTAGCACCTAAAATATACACCATTAGCAACATATTTTGAATAGCAGACTATATAGAGATGAATAATTTTTTTGTGAGATTATATTTTTATTGGAAAAAAGGAACCTGGACTATGCCATTAAGCAAAAGGTTTTGTGGATGGTCTGATGTATGTGGCAAATTTCTTTGGAAAACTTGCTTTTGCTGGACACTATAGAGGTCCAAAGAATTGAGATACTTGGAAACTGGAATCTATAGAATCTAATTTTCAAGCTCTAAACCTCAAAATTCGAATGCCTTTCTTTTAATTCATTGTTTTCTCAAGGAGTCAGTATCAATAAATCAAACAAATTTTATTTCTTCCTCTCATTTCTGTTCTATGTAGTAGAATGATTAGGATTTTGAGCTGTAAGGTAACTTACAGGTGGAAAAGGCTGAATTAGGGTCCAACCTGATTAACAGACTGGAGTTATGAGTCAAGAGATTGGGATATAATGAACATCATTGCTTGTCCACTCTGGTGAAATTCTGCTGTGTATCCATCTGTTCAAAGATGTCCTTAAAGGTGTCCTAAAAGGTCCACATTTTGTTTTGCTGGATGTTGACAATCATCCTTCTGTTTGCTCCCCTCCCCCAGCCAATCTAAGCCCAAGGTCTAAATCCTTATTTTTACCTAAGATGCTAAAGCCAGTGATATGGTTACTTAACACAACCCTCGGACCCAGTGCTACGGACCAATACTATCAGCTCCTAGGATGACCCTCATAGACCTCTGTTGCCTGGGTTCACCAGGGAAGCTTGCTTCACACAGTGGTCTCATGAGGTGTCAGTCAGATAGAAGCTGGGGGTGGGTCAACTCAAAGATTTTGTTCCTCTCTGATGCAGTGTTTGACTCTGGTTGTTGCCTAGGGCCTTGGCTGAGAAGTCATTTGGAACATCTACACAAGCTCTCATCTCATGGCCTCTGGCCTTTGACTAAGCATAGCAGTTGGGTTTCAAGAACAAGTTGAAAGAGAGGAGAGAGAACAAAGAGGGAGAAAGGAGAGGAGACAGGGCAGAAGGAGAAAAAGAGGAGGAAAGGGGAACATGACTGTGAGCCTTCCATGCAAAAACTGTACCACCTTTTGTGATCTAGCCTCAGAATCTGTGCCTCCTTTTACCACCCAGAGCATGACCTTTACTGTGATGTATTGACCAAAGCAGTGACAACAGTCCACTCATGTTCCAGGGAGGGGTCAGAGGCGCTTTACTCTTTGATGGAAACAAGTCTTTTTATTCTACGAACAAGAGCTACAAGGCCTTCAGAGCTAAAAACTTGGTTGGCTCTCCCAACCAAGTTTTGGGAGTTATGTGGGGTGGAGGGATTTGTGGGGAGAAATTACCACTGACTTATCCTTCTAAAATTTTCATTAGGGAAATTAGTTTCTCCATTAAACTGTTCTACCACCTCATCTAAAGAAATCATGGCTTTTACTCTCCTGTTGGAGTGGAATGATATGATGAAATGTAAGTGTTTTGGTTATCTACTGTAGTACAACAAATTACATCAAAATGGAATCACATCACTTTTATTAGATCTTCTCGTGCGGGTCAGAAATGTACTGGGTTGGTAAAGCATTTCTGCTCAGTGTGGTTTTGGCTATGGCATGGTCTGCCTGTGTTATCCAACATGGCTTCAGTCCATGGTCACACTTTGCCTGCACGTTTGGAAGGGACTCATCTGGGGTCTTCTCTCTCCACAATCTCAGGGCCTTTACATCAGATTAGGTGGAGATATGGTGGTTTATCTCTTCAATAGTCTTCTGCTAAAAGTGTACCCAGATTCAAGGGGCAGAGAAAGAGACCCCACCTCTTGCTGGGAGAAGGATAAGGTACATTTCAGAAAAGTGTGTGGACTGGGAGGCTGTTGCAGACATTTTTGGGGAAATAAAGCCTTGTTATAAAGCAAAAAGCTCATGAAGTAGAGAAGAACTGTGACTTATATATTATGATCATACCAAGTATGATCTATTGTGGACTTAGAATGATAGATAATGTGCTAAGTTAAATAACTTAAAGTGGCATAGTTCTTCGTATTTGGCCCATTATTGTCTAATTGACTTAAATTGTTGGATGAGCACTGGTGATTTTTTTTTTACAGCACCTTTTTAAATTTTAGGGCTCTAAGGTATAGAACTTGACCATGGCTTTCCTAATGTTTGCTGATTTTGTTTAGAATGGACAAAAAGACTTCCATCCACTTATCCACCTTCTATCCTTCCCTCCATTTCATATCCATTGACTATTGTTTATTTAGTATTAACTATTAATGTGCCCAATGCTATTTCAGATGCTAGAAGTGGAATATTGATCAATACAAAATTTCTGACTTCCCCCCCACACTGTCCATATTTCTAAATTGGAAAGAAGCTCAGAACAAGGCAATTGGCTAGTTATGACTAACGAGAATTGGGAATTAGAACAGAATGCCTGTAAGACTCTAATTGTATGACGAGAAATACTTCCCTCTTAATCAGCACATAAACACATCAGGGAAGCCCATTTCTATTTATACATGTGGGGAAAGTAAAATATATGAGGAAAACTTTTCGGGAAGCCTGGAATGACTTTAAATCTAGCAGGAAGCTGTAAATGAAATGACTGTGGTGCTCACTGGGTTAGAACAGACGAAACAGGGACCAGAAAGTCCCCAGAAGCTGTTCTGATTCTCCTAGGAGTCTCATCCTTGTTCACAGCAGAATGCGAGATACTTCTGATGTTCTCCTAACTTGAGAAACTTCTCAAAAGTGAAAAGGAGCAGGTGAAAAAGGTCTCTAATTTTGCTCTCTGAGCATCTGTAAGAATCTGGCAATATCATTCTCAGTTTTTTTTTTCCTTTTTCCGTTTTTTTTTTATACCCAAACAGGTTCAAAGCCTCCAAGAATAAGAAAATAGAGATCTTATGCTAGAAGAAATCCAAGTCCTGTTTTTTATATAGCATGCATTTCCATATGTTACTAAATACCTCTGAAATCAACATTATTTATTTTTAAATTAACTTACAAAATGATATGTTTCCTTATGGCATTTTTATAATATTTTGTTTTGGTTGATCTCCATCTCTCTCAATTCCCTCATCTTCCTGTCTTTTCCTCTCCCATTGCCTCCAGGATTCTCACTTCCACTATGACATTGCATGTGTTAAATTGTCTCTTCTCCTATTTCATGAGTACCTTTAGTCTCCTGGCCTTTCTAACACAATTTCTTTTGTTACTGTTACTGTTCTAATAAACACCTGTGTGAATCTATGTTTGTGTGTATCTCTGACTTTATTTTTTTCTTAGGATAAACTCCTAGAAAAAGAATTTCTTCATCATTGACACAGTTCCAAGGCAAGAAATTCTGACTTTCCCAGACACATAAGAAAGGGGGATTTGAATATATATCAGATTAGTCTTGAAATGGCATCTGATGGCTGTGGTTTGTGAGAGTGTTGTCTTGTTACCGAAGCAAGTTTCACCATTGCTGCCTAAGATAATGTCTAAACAAGAGGAAGCTCAACTTGAACAAAGTTCTCAGTCAAACCAAGGCTTTTCCATTTTCTTTCATTTCTTTTTTTACAATTTGCCTTGCATTTCTCAAGTCAGAGCAAGACAAGCAGACACGCAAGCTGGAGGTTGAAGCCATCACTTACAGCTGCTCCAGATAAAAGAGCAGGGGTTGGTTCCAAGTGCTTTCCCGAGGGCAGCTCCCTCCTCCCCTGCTCCCCTTCCTTTCCCTGTATCATCTCACGGTTCTCATTTGGTCCCAAGTGCAGAGCCAAGAGGGTATCTGCTTTCAAGCTCGAGACCCTCTCACCTTATCACTCTGCCTCGCATCCCACCAAGAGGGGCCTTTGCTGTTGTTCCTCTCTCCCACCCTCCCCAACCTTTTAGCAGTTTATAGCACGTTCCTCTCTTGGATACAGAAAATGCAGGCCCTCAACAGGATCTGAGTGTGCTGTTTGGAACTGTTTATGACTGATTTTGGACTCTCCAGGCAGGGCCATAAATACACAGTTAATCTTCCTGATAGCGAGAGCAGTCACCTTGGCCCCAAGAGAGTAACCACATGTGGAAATCCTTGCTGCACCAGTTCTGGGCTGCAGCTGGCTGCAGGCCTGGCCCTGTGTGGACTGGGTGGGGGCACGGATGCCCCAGCTCCCTCCTTAGGCCATTTATTTTTCCCTGCACAGTTTTCGACCCCTAGTGCTATGCTTGATCCTCCTTCGTCCTTGGCAAAGATCCCTAAGTGGCTTAAGCCATGGTCTTGCCTGATTATCATTGTGCCTTCAAAGTGCCGTCACTTCTTACTTTGGGCTGCAGTGTCTAATAAGGTGGCCACTAACCCCATGTGACTATTTAAATGAAATAAGAGAACAGAAGTACAAAATTAACTTTCTCGGTCATAGTAAACAGACGTAATGTACTCAGCCACATGTGGTGAGTGGCTCCTGTATTGGCTACTGCAGATATAGAACACCTCCATCATTCCAGAAGGTTCTTTTGTACATAATTGATTTATGACATTAGCGCTGGGTAATGCAGAAGTAGGTAGGGAAGCACAGCCTTCACCCTCTGCACATTATGGACTTTTTGCCAATCTGAGGATGAGCAACATTAATAGCTGATAGTATTTGAACTTTTATTCTATGCTAGGAAATGGGCTGAGAGCCTTATCTCATTGAACACACAAAATAAATGTGAAAGGTATGGATCATTATTTTGCCCATTTTACAGAAGATGATAGGAAAGTTGACTAATTCTCCCCCCATCAGTATGGCTCCTCTTGACCTGCTTTGACTTCATTTCAGTTATGTTAGGCTCCATCCCTGTGAGGACCTTCCATTCAGGCAGCTGCTCTCAGGTACCAGGCTAGGCTGGAGATTTCTTAAGCACTGTAGACCTTGGTGTGAAGGTCAAAGGCTGGGAGGATTTTCTGGACTGGAGTGAAGAGCTCCAGTCTGTATACTACAGATCCAACTTATGAAAGAGAACATTCTAGAGCTCCAAATTTCAGTCTTCTGATCTTGTGAGTTAACAGAGCTGGGAGTACATTGAGAGTTGCCTGGAAAGGGAGTTTACTGAGGGGTCCTGAGATTTTCTAGCTTAAGAGAAAGAACTGTCTTGGGGCCCACAGGTCCTCAGAAGGCATGACACCAGCCAGGTATCATGTGTTAGAAATTGCTTTGGGTTGTGGTCACATGGAGAATGTATGGGGCAGTGAAAAGTCAGTGGATAACAAGCCTCAAGGTGGTTATGTGGACTTGTCCTCACAGCCCAAGGAGTCTCCCATCACCTGTTTCTCTTTCTTAATGTCTCTACTTCTGGAAGGGATAATTGACAAACAAAAATTATACCATTTGACATTTAAACAAAATGAAATGATTAAATTAAGCTAATCGACATATCTATTATTTCACATCTATTTGAATGGTATTTCATTGTGTATCTATTTCATAATTTATCCATGATGGATATTTAGGTTGGTTCCATATCTTGGCTATTGCCAATAGTGCTATAATAAACATGGGGCTGCAGATATCTCTTTGATATATTGATTATAGATCCTTTGAATATAGACTCAGAAATAGGATAGCTGGACCATATGGCAGATCTGTTTTTCATTTGTAAGAAAAGTTGGCTCCATTATCTATAGTAGCTGTATGAATTTCCCCTCCTACTAATTGTGTCTGTCTTGCACCCAGCCTGTCGCTATCCTTGCTGTTCCATCTCCTACAGCTTTTCAGATCTTTGTGGACACTGAAGTTTTCTCTTCAGACTGGATGTGAGCTAGCAACCCAGCACTTTGTGAGATGAGTGTCAGGACAAGGTGTGATTTGATTCTTCCAGAAATCTCCCTTGTACTCGAGATAGCCTCCTGGACCAGGGAAGTCTTAGGGACCAAAGTTCAGTTCCCACCACTCCCCATCACATTTGGGAATCTCAGAAGGTGCAAGTTCCACATTTCCTGGTGGTGACAGATCAGAGGAGGGCCAGACGCGACAACACGACTGGTCTGGAGGGGCTGAGAGGTGACTGATTAGGCTAAGCCTGCTCTGCAGACGCAGAACACCCTCATCCCTGCCTTTCCAAGCCATGAAGTCTAAGGTGGAGTACAGAGCCTCAGCACTTAAAACTTTGTCTGGTGAAAACCTGTTGTTGATCTTTCTCTTATTATTATTTATGTTCACAAAGAATTGCTTAAACCAAACCATGAGCCCCTGGGACTCCTGGAGTGTGTTTCTGTCTCTATTTATGAAGTGCTGGTGATAGCTTTACTCTATGGCCACAGTTGTAAAAGGGGGCAGGGGGCTGATAGAGGGAGACCACTGAAAGATGTTCAGCACATTTTGTTCAATTAAAAAGGACCATATCCACTTGTTCACATTGTTTCAACTATTTATGGAAAAAATTATCTCCATAAAACCTGTCTTCCTGGTTTCCTTTCCATTTAGCTTTTCTTTCCCTTTTAACCTATGTGAAGGAAAAGCACTGAAAATCGCGCACACCGTGTGAACTGCTAGTGGAGTGGTCATGGCGTCAACAAGTGGTAACTCTGATCTCTGAACAGCTTAACCACGGCAGGACACAGAATTGAAATGCCAACATCCTGGATACTGAAAGGCTACATGTATATACATACACACATACATACACATGCCTTCAAAAGGCAATATATATACACATATGTATATATATACATGCACTCATATATATATACATATACATACATACGCCTTCAAGTTTCAATTTCTGAGAAGAGGATAATCTGGTTGTCTTCACCTGGCTATTTACATGAAGTAAGAAAACCAACAATTGTCCTTATTATCCTGGGTCCAATGAAGGCAGGACACGGACAGCAAGCCAGTGCCACCACCAAAGAAAGAGAGAGGGATACAGGGATGGCAGCAATAGGTGTCTGCTGGAGCCAGGGGCCTTTCTTTTTTACCTGGTTTCCTGAATTTTTTTATAAAAATAACTCAAATTATTTTAATTTTATTTTTATCTGTCACTTCCTAGACTTACTTCACATAAGCATCTTAAATGTATCTTATACAGGGGCTGGAGAAATGGCATAGCAGTTAAAGGCGCTTGCTTACAAAGCCTCATGCTCTGCGTTTGAGTCCCCAGTACCCACATAGAGCCACATGCACAAAGTGGAGCTTGTGTCTGGAGTCTGTGTTTGGTGGCAGGAGGCCTTGGTGTCCCTTCCCTCTTACTCTCTCTTCTCCTTTCTCTTTATTTCTCCCTTTCTCAAATAAATGAATAAAATATTAAAATGTGTTTTATATATTACTTATTTATATATTACAATAACAAACCTCTTGCAATTTAATTTAATTTTTGTTTTTCAAGAAAGGTTCTCATTCTAGCCCAGGTTGACCTGGAATTCACTATGTAGTCTCAGAATGGCCTCGAACTCATGGTGATCCTCCTACCTCTGCCTCCTGAGTGCTGGGTATAAAGGCGTGTGCCACTACACTCTGTTGCAACTTATATTAATAGAAAATGAAAAGTGGACACAATGAAAATGAAAAGCAGCACAAGGACCCTCTAAGAGGAAGCTGATGCACCCGCAGGGATTCAGAGAACATTTGAAAAGCAAAGTGACAGGAAGAGGTGGGAAGTTGGTCCTTGGGAGGAGCATTGCGTTTTCACAGGATTCTGATTTAGGTGCACTGAGAGTATTGTTCACCAAGGGAGAGAACAGTAGGGGGGGTGCAATAGGACGAGTACCACAGGGCTCCAGGGGAAAGGCAGAAGGCCGGGGCTGCTTCTGAAGCTAGGAGAGGCAGCTGGCACTGGCCTGGCTCAGGGTGTTCGTGGAGAGGCTCACTGACTCTTGCTGCAGCTGGTTAACCTGGATGGAGTCTGACATCTCTCCAAACTAGGGTTCTACCACTCGTTAGCCCAGGGCTTGCATTTATGGGGAAACATAGAGTCTAATTTGCAGAAAGTCAGTTAAGCCGGATTTAGTTTCTAATGACTGGGAGCAAATGTAAGAAATACGTAGTCAAAGTGAGTATCCACATTTATAAATGAATCCAAGATAATGTTTTTGAGTAAATCAGTAAAAGTCCAAGACTTATCTCTCAGGACCCTTCTCAGGATCTCACCTCTGATCTTCAGTTTCTTCTTCTCTTTGTCTCTTCTCATCCAGCTACAGTGGTGAGGGGAGCATTCTTCAAAATGATGAAAATGTGTCACATACAACCAGAGAGAAGACATGGCTAAACTCGGAGAGTTGCTCTTTTGGTGACTTGACATTCAGAGAATTTGTATGCAATGCATTGAAATTTAGTGAGGGGTTAATCTTCTTTTTGATTATCTTCTGGAGCTATGAGGACTTGAACAGGAGTTTCTTAATTTTCCTTCATCTCAGAGAGCAGATCTACGAAGGAATCAAAGGCATATAGGGACATCTCAGCCTTCAGGGTGAGCTGTGAGTATCTTGCTCTTTTGTGGGGCGGGAACTCTTCTGGGCTCAGCAGACTTTGGGAAGCCCTCAGTGTGATGTTCTGAAGGTTTTTTGGAGGAAAAACCTATTCGTACAGAAACAGGATTCTTCAGAAGTTTCCCTGGTGGAAGAAAAAGGCATACTCTTTTTCTGGTGGACTCATGTCCCCAAACTGTACCCCAGCTCTGGCTCGGTAACTCCAAGTCTCAGCCCATGTGTTCTGAAGCCTCTTTTGAGCCTTCCTGGTCACAATCATGCTGCATGATTGGCTTCATTCAGAATATATTATATCAAGTTAATGCACTTTGTATCCTTGTATTTGTATGTTTCTGTATTTATACATTCAAGTGACTTGGACATACTCAATTTGATAAGACCATTTACAGCCGAAGAAATAAAGGTTTATGTAATCCAGGTGAAGTCACATAATGTCTACATAACAGAAGGCTGGGTCAAGGAGGTATGAGGACAGGGCTTCTGGTCCACTTCCAATCTGGTGGCCTAACTACCATGATGACTCTGCAGTGTATGAGCTCAGCGGGCAGCTGGAATGGGCTTGAGGTGTACAAACAATGCTCCTGGCTTCAGAAATACTCCATGCTGCCAAACTCCCGGAGAGTTTCGTAGTTTCTGGAAAAGTTTTGGATGGCACCCTGCATATTGGCAAATCATCCAATGTTATGACCAAGAAGAGTAGAAGAACTCTGCTGTTGTAATGAGCTTTCTTGCTGCTGCAGAAAGAACCCAACTAAAAGCTGCTGTGGAGGAAAAGGTTCATTTTGGCTTACAGACTCGAGGGGAAGCTCCATCATGGCAGGGAAAATGGTGTCATGAGCAGAGGATGGACATCACCTCCTGGCGAATATCAGATGGACAACAGCAACAGGAGAGTTTGCCAAACATTGGCAAGGAGAAGCTGGATAGAACACCCATAAGACTGCCCCCAATCATCCACTGTCTGCAGGAGGCTCCAATTCCCAAGTTGTCACCAGCTGAGATTAAGCCCTCAGAACACATAAGTTTATGGGGGACACCAGAATCAAACTACCACACCTCCCTTAGCATAACTGGACAGGTGATGGGCAGGTAGCAATCAGCTTCATATTCAACTCTGCTGATGTTGAATGAGGACCATAAATATATTACTAAACCTCTCATTTTTCACAAGCATACAATATGATGATTCAAGGAAGAAAGTATGGTGATTCTGTGTTTTCATACCTCTCTGAAGATTTATAGAAATTCCGTCCTTTTTCTTAGAAATTCTTCTACAGGTTGCATCACCTCCCTCCAAGTATGTTTACTGCTTAAAAGTAAACAAGATAGACAGGACACAGATGTGGGATAAACACAGT
Source organism: Zapus hudsonius (assembly GCA_004024765.1). NCBI lineage: Eukaryota > Metazoa > Chordata > Mammalia > Rodentia > Dipodidae > Zapus > Zapus hudsonius. The sequence goes on along the minus strand of PVHP010031239.1, from coordinate 7,453 downwards.
CCACATGCATGATTTCCACATTTCGGAAGGGTCAAGGTCTTCTGTGACTTCATGCTTTCTATTTCAGTGCTTTAGTTAGGCTGCCCCCTCCTATGTGTCTCCTTTTAAATGATGAATTACAGTTGTGTATATTTATGAGATATTAAGTGATGTTATGATTTCTGAGGCAGAGGAAAATAGGATGAATAGAATATTGGTATTAATAACCACACTTTTGATAGTGATCAGAGGCCAGCTGGCCTGCCTTGATAAACAAGGTACACTTTTGTCATCAAGACCGTAGACTCTGACACAGATGAGCTTATCTTCATATTAAGGAAGTGTACACAACATAGAGCCAAGGCCAGATTTTAGCAGCTGCTTGCTCTTTCTCTGAGTTCTGGTTTACTGAAAGTCTAGATGGGTTTTTCCTCCGTTTCTCAGTAGGGTGTCCACATCACAGAAAGAATCTTTGGTCAGTAAACATCTTTAATGATCACTTCTTTCTCTCATCACTGACTAGGCATTATGCACTCTTGTCAGACAATTCTTCATATAATCAATCATGCCTCTGTCATGAACGCCATTGATCATATGGTGGTCAGAATGTAACAAGAATAAGTATCCTGTGATCTGATAATGGGGCGTTACTAACCCAATTTCTTTCTTCCCTCTGTAGCATTTTTCCCTGTTTTCCTTTCATGGTGTCCTGTTCCATACACCTAATAGCTGTATATTACCGAGAATTATTTAATAATGTATTGAATTTTGCATATGTAAGTTGTTTTCTGACTTACGGTAAATAATGAGATAATGAATATTCTATTCTGCCTTTGTGCTCAAGGCTATCCCAGGTCTTAAACACAGTATCTGTGTTGATTTTTAGTTTGGAGGACCTGACTAAACAGGTGCGTGGAGTATCGAAGTCCTCTACTGTTATTGGTTCTGGATCTATGTGGTATTTTATGTCTTTAGTACTTGTTTTATAAAATTAGGAGCCCTAATACCTGGTGCATAAAGGTTTATGATTGTTATAACTTCTTGGTGAATTATTCCCTTTATTAACATATAGTGTCTCTCATTGTGTCTTGATTGGAGCTTTGGTTTTGAAGTCTACTTGCTTGTTTACTATTCCCTTTGGTTTGATAGGTTGCTTCCCAACCTTTGTCACTTGGCTAATGGATGTCTTTCCTGGCTAGTGTGTTTCTTAAAGACCACACACAGTGGAATCTTGTATTTTAATCCAGTCAATTAATCTGCATTGTTTTATTGGTGAGTTGAGGCCACTGATAATTAAAAGTTATTATTGACAGGGTTTTTCCTATAATTTTTGTTGCGCAAAGTTCTGTTTTTTTTGTGCTTTAATTTCCTTACTGAACTTATCTTCTGTGTTTTGGACTTTCTACTCCAACTTGCTTACAACTTTATTTGCTTTAGAGACTGTCTTATTAAAGTAATGAGTGAATTTCCTTAATTCATTCGCCTGGTTGTTTGAGCTTTGTATGTAGTCATTGCTCTTTTGTAGAAATAGGCTTCTGAATTCTTTCTCTGACATCTTCCCTATCTTTTTCTTTAAAATATATATTTATTGTCCATAATGAGTTACATTATTTAGTGGGCAAACAATGCGTTGTTATCCTGAATTCCCCAATTCCCCCCCTCCCCATCCCTGATCAGTTGGATATCCTGTGTTTTTCAGGATTCAATGAGAGAGCTGTGGCCGATCTAACCCTACCAACCAACCATAGGCCGATGGCTGAGATCCTGGCAAGAGAGGAGCCATTTTCCCTATTTTGCCAGGAATGGCTTCACTATAGGGGAGTTAGAAGATCAAGGAATGGGCTGAGGTGGGTTCACATATTCTTTGTGTTTCTTTGTTTTTCACATATAATATGTATTTCATTTTATTCTCTTTTTAGTACTAGTTGTGGTTTGTTTTGCCTTCTGTGGGACCTCTTATTGGTTATTTCACTACTGATATTAGTGCTCACCTCATATTAATCAGTCTGCTTATGCTTAGCTATAGACCACCCTTTTCTGTTACCTTTGTTACCCTGGCTAGAGCTTACTGGTAGAAGACGATGTTGTGCTGGCTGGAGTTTTCTGGAGTGGGCCTGGTGCCAGGGCCTTGTTTTGACTAGCTGCGTTGGCTGGAATTCCCTCTTATGGGCCTGGTGCCGGAGCCTGCCTTCTGCCTGCCTGGGTGTGCAGCCTGGACTTTCTGCATCCACTGCACTGGGGTCTGGGAGGTCTTTGTGCCCTGGATGCATAGGCTGGGCTCATGATTTAGTTTTTATCCTACAGGATGGACTAGCTGCTTCCTCTCTGTCAGACTCCTGGGGCTTGTGGAGGCTTATGTAGACCAAGAAGCTCTCATTTTTATGGAGCCTTCATTCCTCAGTGACAACTTCTTAAGAACTTAAAGCAGAGGAACTGTAGTGACCCAGGAGATAATGGGAATAAGGAACTGTATACACATGTGAAGGAGGGGCTGGGGCGACAAGTAGTGGGCAAGGAAACTACCAGCAACTAACCATAGTGAGGGAGGGATCAACTCATCTAAGCTGGAGCTTTTCTGGGTCTGTTCAGTGGAAGTAGGGATCACAGTATGGTTCAACTATGGTGGAGATCTGAGCCAAGAAGAACCTGCTTCTCCATTGCTCCGACCTTCTGTTGCCACTGTGCAAATGAGAAAAATTCCGTTTTGGTTATTGTTGACTTGCAGAAAGATTGGGGGACTATTTTCATGTCCAGTTTTCAACTTTTCTTTCTCTGCTCTGAATCTCTGAGGCTGTAGTCTGGAGGAGCCAGTACCCTGAGATTCCCAACAGAGAAGAGGAGACCTGAGGAGTGAACGAGAGGGTAAAGAAAGTGAGGGTTGTCCTAACAGGTAAGCAGCATCTACAACAGAAACCTCATGGAACCTTCCTACTCCAACTCGTCATCTTTCCACCTTCCTTAGAATCAAGACCATTGTCCCACCTTCAGGACTGAAGATTTTCCTAGTCTGAATTCTACTTCTCTTCTGTAATCGATTATCCCGGGCAAAATTCCCAAAGGACTTGGGTTATATTTAGTTGCAATTGACAATGAACTGCATTGTTTCTCTCTGTCAGCCAAAAGTTTCCTTGATGGTATTTTTTTTTTAATCAACCCCTTTCTTCCCAGTCCCCCAAAGTCCTCTTTAGTGAAGGGCAGTTAATGAAGAATTGATGGATTCTCATTAGCTGAGAAGATGTGCAAGGCACCCACCGTGATCTTCACATATTAACTACTGCATTATAAAATATGAACAATGGACATTCAAAAACTGTTTCCATTAGCTCTTTTCTTTCTTTTTTAGAATATACAGAATATTCAGTTTTATTTTTGGAGCTAAACCCAAACTCCATAGGTGGGGAGCTGGGTATTCTTTATCATGACTTTTGGATGCTACATGTGTGTCTTTGGCAGATAGGAGCTGTTGACAGATTGTTGGAAAGGCAACCAGAGATGACAGAAGTGTGAAATAAATGGTCTTGGGAGCTGAAATTGATCTTCTGAATGCTGCCTTCTTTTACACTGATGGTTATCTGCCAGAATAATATGCTGATTTGTCTTTTGTTCTTTTTTTTCCTTCATTCCATCATAAATGGAGTGTTGATAATATAGATAGAAAACATGAAAATGGTTTTAATTTAATCATCAAGCTGAGATAGTATGTGTTCTTCATATTTGAAATAATGGAGCTAATTCCATCAGTCCCTTTTTTATTTCCAGTAATCATCCCCCATATCTACTGAGTTTGATTTGGTAACTTCTTTTGTGAGCCGATGATACCCTTTCTCTCCAAAGTATCTTGGCCCTTGCCTTCCTCTTGAGGGAATGGGGTGAAATACATTTCATTGACATTTCTTTTAGATCTTTGTAGAATTTCTCTTTTTTTGTGATGCACATAGTGGCTCATTTAATTAACTTAATTTTTAATTCAATTAAAAATTTGGATTATGTGATACATACTCACGTATAAAAATTTTAGTGGAAGAAAATTTTTCTATTTTGTCTCAATACACATAATGAAACAGAAAACTATAAATACTATAAACACAAGTGTATCTTTTACTCACTCTGTTTTGCCAGTTATCTTAGCTCTCTTCTCCAAAATCAGCTACCATATCTTGTTTCTTACACATCTTTGCAAAATTATCTTATAAAAGCAGAATATAGTCTCCCCTCCCTACTCCTCCGCAACCATTTAGCAGGAGTGGAACATATTGTACCTGTTGTTTTGAACTTTCATCTTGGACTTTTAACTTAACATGACACAACTCAGACATGAACACATCTCAGGGAGCTTTTCTTTCACCTTAGGTTTCCTAAACAAGCATACTTCTAATATTAAGAAGTTATATTTTATCATGCATTTTCTCCATGGATAAAACCTACAATCCTGAAGAGGTAACACAATCAGTTTCCCAAAGAATTTTAAAACTGGTATGGGACTGGAGAGATAGCTCAGCAGTTAAGGCACTTGCCTCCAGTGCCTAAGGCCCCAGGTTCAATTCCCTAGTACCCACATAAGCCAGACCTACAAGGTGGTGGTCCTGGTGCTCTCTCTCTCTCTCTTTTTTTCTCTCTCTCTCTCTCTCTCACTCTCTGAATCTCTGCTTGAAAATGAATAAATAAAATATTTAAAAAAACTGGTATGAACTGGTTTATTAGCCAATTAGATTATAGTCTAACTTTCTACTAGTGGAGGAGGGGCTGACAGCACAAGAAATCTTCAATTTTGGGGAAGGAGGATTGCTGAGAGAGGTACTGAGAAGAAACTTTCGTATATTTACAATTTCAAGATTACCTTCCAAGATGTATATAAGCAGAGGGGTGACGTCATGAAGAGCAGAGGGCCAAGGAAGCAATGCTGGAGTCAGCAAAGCACCACTATTGTGATTGTAAAGACAGACATACTCTAATCCTGAGAGATAAAGACTTCTTCGTAGATTCAGTTAAGGATAGTTGAAAAATACATTAATAAGGTTGACTTCAAATGATTTATTCAAAGGATCACGAATGTATTCAACAAGTCAGCTATAAGAATGTTCACTCACTGCAACATTGTGATGATAGATGAAAAAACCTAAGGGACATCTATGTCTAACAATGGGAATTAGGTTGTCAAGACAAAGAAAGGGTTTGTACTGTACTTAAGGAAAAACGGAACTTATAGAATATTGCACAGTTTAGGTGAAATGTACCAGCTATTCATATATTTATGAAGAGATAAATTAAGAGATGTATATACTTAAATAAGATAAATCTGGGCAGTTGGATTTTGGATGACTTTAATTTCTCTTTGTGCTTGCCTGATTTAAAAATTTTCTCCATTTATTTATTTTGAAAAATAAATTTTAAAAATGAAGGTTTAGTTAGTTAAGACATACCTGAAATAATGTCTATTGTCAGTTTCAACTTTGCTTCTGTTTTACCAAATGCCCTGCTTACAATGAATCAGGGACGTTCTGTGTGAAGTGTGCATGATATCAAAGTGATAGAGGCATGGAGGACTAACATTCAGTAAATCCAACCTCAGGTGGCTGGATGACAACCTCAGTCTTCATTTTCAATACTGGCACAATGCCAGTTAAGGAAGCAGGAAGAAAAATTATTTATTCTACCAAGCAAACAAAGTAAATGCAAACTCAGAAAATTTTCAACAAAGCCAACTTATTTAACAAAACAGAAACCAAAACCATGTCAAAAACAAACGTACAAATTTCATGAAAAGTCAATTTATATTGTGAAATACATTTTATTTTCCTCTTGAGTCTGTGGACCAGTCACTGGGTCAGTGTGGGTGGATTTATCTGGGCCTGCCCTGCATCTGTAACCCACTAGCGCATTGCTCTGCCTCATGTGTTCTTCCTCTCTTTCCAGCTCATTAATCATGCTTTGTTCTCATCATGGAAGCAAAGGTGTAGGAGATAGTACCAGTTTTCAGTTTCTTGAGGCCTAGGCTTGGAGCAGACACAGTGAGATCTCTGGCATATTCTGTTGGCTAAAGCAAATCACAAGGTAGTTTCAGATTGAAAGAGCAGGGAAATAGATACCACCTCTTGATGAAAATGAGTGTAAATATGTAATTCAAAGGGAGTGGAACAAGAGAGAGGAGAGAACATATAGCATTTTTTCAAATTGTAATTAATATGCTTTGGGGTTATATATTTTGAAGAATAAAAGCTTGTTAATTGTTAGTACCACTGATGAATATTAGCTCATTAATAGTCTGATCACTTGGATATAAGATTTTCATAGTCTTTCTTTTCTGGTTTTAAAATTTGTGATATCAAGTGCTGGGCCTTGTATCTGCTAGACAAGTACACTATCACTGAACTGTATCCCCAACCCATGATTTTCACAGGAATTCAACTGATTTCTCACAAAGGTGATATCTAATTTATACTTAAACTCATAGCTATTTGTAGTTCTTACAGAGGACAAGTAGAAGTAAGGAAAACAAAGAAATGTTTAAATTTTCCAAGGAGAACATCTTGCTTTGATTAAAAATGTGATGATATTTAAAGTTGAAATAACTTTCACTTTCTCTATAACTGAATACAATGGAAAGAAATATTTATAATTTAACAAAGAATAAGAAAGTTTATGAGGTTGCAAACTCTGATTTCATCAATGAGGACACGAACCCAGAGACATAAGTTACCATATATATAACTTTATTTTTCATAAACCCAACAGTAAAATGCATAAAATAAAGACCATTATGAATCCATGAAAACACTGTGTAAAAACAAAATTATGGTGAGAGATTAAAGATAACATTATATCTTATCTTGTAAACAGAAATGATGTTCTTTTTTTAAAAATGCTTTATCTTTTTATTTATTTATTTAAGAGAGGAGAGTATTGGGTGCACCAGGGTGTCTCTTGCCATTACAAACCAACTCCAGATACATGTGCCACTTTGTGCATCTGGCTTTACATGGGTACTGAGGAATCACACTATCAAACCTGGGCTGTCCGGCTTTGAAAGAAAGTTCCTTTAATTGATGAACCATCTTCCCAGTCCAGAAATTATATTCTCTATAGCTCAAAAAGTTCTTTTTCTTAATTTTAATTATTTATGAGAGAGAGAGATGCATGGGTGTGGTAGGGCCTCCTGCCATTGCAAATGAACTCCATATGCATGTGCCACTTTGTGCACCTGGCTATGAGTGGATATTGTAGAATATACCTCTAAGATGATATAGCTTTTCTTTTTATTTTTACATGCTTTGATGGTTAATTTATATTGTCAACTTGGTCAGATTAGGAATCAAGTAAGAGACTTGTCTCTTCTGCATGTTTGTGTTTCCAAGAAGGATTAACTGAAGGAGGAAGACCTTTCTTTCCCTAGTGGTAGGTGGCCCTTTCTGGGCCAGCCCATATATAAAGGGTTCCAGGGAAAATCAATGTGTCTTTGAAGTCCTCATGGCTTTAA
>PVHP010031238.1:0-20035 GCA_004024765.1 Zapus hudsonius | reverse complement strand
AGTTTAACATGACTCATGCTATTATATTTACTCAGTCCTTCATGATAAACATCCTGAAAAAAAGTAGTAATAGCAAAATCCCTCAGTAATATAAAAACTATATATGACAGGCCTTTAATGAACATTATATTAAATTGAGAAAAACTGAAAAATATTTCCTCTAAAATCAAGAATGGGATTCTATATTCGTTCAATGTAGCGCTGGCAGCTGACAAGAGAAAGAAATAAAGGAGATGCAAATAGAAAATGAAGCAGTCAGGTTATAGTATGATTCTATACTAAGAAGACCCAAAATACTCCGTTAGAAACGTATTTGCTCTGATAAACACTTTCAGGAAAGTAGAAGGATATAAAGTCAATATATAAAAGATCAGTAGCTTTTCTATATGTCAATAATACACTTGCTAAGTGTTGTAGCCAGCTTTCTAGTTGCTGCGTAGAAAGAACCCAACTAAAAGTGGCTTATGGAGGAATGGGTTTATTTGGCTTAGGGACTTGAGGGGAGACTCCATCATGGCAGGGAAAATGATGGCATGAGCAGAGGGGTGGACATCACCTCTGCCACAACACTGGAAACAGTGCCAGGAAGGTGTGCCAAATACTGGCAAGGGGAAGCTGGCTTATAACCCCATGTGCCCACCCCAACAACACAGCTCCAGTGGGTTCATAAAACCCAAACTGCCATCATCTTGGGATTGATCATTCAGAATGTATTCATTTGTTTGTAGGGGACACCTAGATCAAGTCATGACAGTCCGCCCTGGCCCCCACAAATTAATAATCTTCCATGATATAAAATACATTGTGTTCAGCTCAACTCCATAAGTTCCCACAGTTTTTCTTTCAACTGAGCCATAGTGCCAAAAACAAACCCATAATGGCACGGAACATTTACACTGCAAAAGATAACATGAGGCATGACAAAAACAGGTTGAACCAATACAAGATTTTAAAAAAGTAGGGAAGCATGAAACTCTTAACTCCAAGTCCGATAATTCTAACCAGTAATAAGTCTCTTGGAGATCCAATTCTATTCCTCCAGCTCAGCTACTCACAGTCGGGGAAAACTTCATCCAGTGCTTGCAGCTAGATTGGGCAGCCATCCATAGTCCTGGCATCCTACTGGGTCTCCATTGCAACCCACAGTTCATCCTCATGGCTCCTTCAGGCTTCCATGCAGGCAATCCAGCACACCTGCTTCACATTGCTGATGGCCATTTTTCAAAAACAAAACTGTGTTGCAACTGCAATGACCCTCTCTTCCTTCATTTGTTATATTCCATAGAACCAGGTGGGCTACAAACTAGTTAATCCAGGGGGGAACAAAGCATTCAGACCCCTTTCTTCAAAGAGTCTGCATTCTTCCTGTTGTTCCAATGCAGACCAGCTGGCCCAATCTCAATGGTTGTCATCTCTCAATTGCAGGTGAACGGGCAGCAGTTTTGGCCCAAAGATCTCTTTTCTTTCTGTGCCATCTCCATCTGCTCACACAAGTCCATCTTTACATCAAGCAACCCTGCACAGATTCCCAGGACACAGGCAGGCAGAACGCAGCAAGCCTCTCACACCAGACAAAGTTCTTTCTCACCCTTGTAAGCCAAACCTCACAGTCCATAGTTCTCATTACATTCAGGTCTTTTAACTCTGACCAGAATGCTCCATCAAGCTGTACTTACAGCACTGGAAGGTGTCTCTTAGGATGTGGCTTCAAATCCTTCCATAATCCTCCTGCAGATCAGTTCCAAAAGCCCAAAGCCACAAGATCAGGGTTATAGCAGCAACAAATGACCCCATGCCTGGTACCAAATCAGTTGCAGTCAACTTTCTAGTTGTTGTGCAGAAAGAACCCAAGCAAAAGCGGCTGTGGAAGAATGGGTTTATTTGGCTTATGGACTCGAGGGGAGACTCCATCCTGGCAGGAAAAATGGTGGTATGAGCAGAGGGGTGGACATCACCTCTGCCACAGCACTGCAAACAGTGGCAGGAAGGTGTGCCAAACACTGGCAAGGGGAGGCTGGTTTATAACCCCCATAAGCCCGCCCCCAACAATACAGCTCCAGCGAGGTTGTAAAACCCAAGCTGCCATCAGCTGGGGATCGATCACTGAGAACACATTCATTTGTTTGTGGGGGACACCTGGATCAAACCATGACAGTAAGAAAGAAATGAAGAAACCATTCCCATTCATAGTAGCTTAAAAGTAAATCCTAGAAATAAATTGAACCCAGGATATGGAATACCCCTGTAAAGAAAATGTTAAAACACCGAAGGAATTGAAAATGATACCAGAAGGTAGAGAAACATTCCAGGCTCATAGATTGACAAAATTAATATTATAAAAATTACTGTGTTGCTGAAAGTAATCTACAGACTAATTGTAATTCCCATCAAAATTCCAATATTGTTCTCTACTGAATTTAAAAAAATGGGTTGGAGAGATTGCTCAGTGGTTAAGGCACTTGCCTGCAAAGCAGGACCTGAGTTTGATTCCCCAGTACCTACATAAAGCCAGATGCTCAAGGTGGCACAGGTATCTGGAGTTTGTTTGCCAGTGGTTGGAGGCCCTGGTGTGCCCATTCTTTCTCTGTGTCTGCTTCTTTCTATCACTCTCTTGCAAATAAATAAATAAAGCTTTAAAAATCCACTCATTAAATTCATATGCGAGCACAAAAGACCTCAAGTAACAAAAGCAATTTTAAGCAGAATGAGCAATAGGGGAGGTAACATGCACACATTCTCTCTCTCTCTCTCTCTCTCTCTCTCTCTCTCTCTCTCTCTCTCTCTCTCTCTGCTCTCAAGTGATACTACACAGACATTGGAGCAAACTCACAGGTGCATGTGTATGCACACGCACACACATACACACACATACACATACACGATAAAAGCCATAAAATTTTCAATATAACTAATTTTGTATAAATATATACTAAAAGATGGTTGTCACACATCAAAAGCTGAACCACCATATACTATATACAAAGGAACAATGTATGTTACAAAGCATACTGTTAAGTCGACAGGGAGTGGGGAGACACCCCAGTAGGTAAATTGCATGCTTTGCAAGGATGAGATCCTGAGTTTGCTCCCCAGTGGCAATGTGAAAATGCTGGTCATGGTGGGCTGTGTATACAATCCTAGCCCTGGGGAGGTGGAGACAGGAAGATTCTGCAGCAGGCCATCTGGCCCTATAGCCTACTTGAAGCTCCAAGGAAATGAGTACTTTGTCTCAGAAAGAAGTAAAAGGCATTCCTGGGGCTAACATCCGAGATATGTTTTGTAGATCTTTGACCTACCCATGCAGGCACATACATACACACACACACATACACACACATATACAAATACACACATACACACACACATACACACATACACACACACATACACAGATGCACCTGAGCCTACACGTGTACCTACATATATATGAATATGCATGCCTGCACACACACACCACACACATAAATGTTGATATATATCATAAATATTGATATATAGTATATAATAATATAATATGTAATAGTGTGTTATTAATTAATGTATTAATTATTCATACATTATTACTAATTATATTATATAATATATAAAAATTTATATAGAAATTTCTAAATTTGTATCAAATGGAACTTCTAAGTAGAATTAGTTCTACTGTAATAAATGTGGCACAGAGAAGAGAGGCAGACAGAGAAAAAGAATGGGTGCACCAGGGCCTCTAGCCCCTGCAAATGAACTCCAGATGTATGTGCCACTTTGCACATCTGGCTTTGCATGGGAACTGGGCAATCAAACTGGGGAATCAAACCTGAGTCATTAGGCTTTGAAGGCTGAGCCATCTCTCCAGCATAAGTTCTGCTATAATAAAACTGGCAAATACTGGGGAAAAAAAAAGATAGAGATGTACAACAAAATGGACAAAAGAAATAAACTCACGTCTAAACAAGAAAGGAGGTATCAGAGAGGTTCCCATGGGCCCTGTCTAGAACAGTGTGCCCATCTTTTACCCACGGTCTGTTAATGTCTCAGACTTCACAGCAAGAGGGTTCTCACAGTGGGCAGAGGATTAAGACTTAGATTGAGGGATTAAATAATTCAGGGAGAAATAGGACTCCGCTCTCCAGAGAGTGACTAGCGAAGCCCAGGGAGGAAAAGATGACTAATTTGAGGTGACATTTCATGTTCCCTGGGAGAAGCAAAGGGGAAGGAGATGGCACACCCTGCCACCAAACTGAGCCAGTGTCCAGTGAACAGACTATTCCCATATGGTGGACATGAAGCCAAGTGCGGGGGGAAAGACAGTTGCTCTTTTCCTTCTTTCTTCAGGCAGAATCTCACTCTAACCCAGGCTGACTGGAACTCCCTCTGTAGCCCAGGCTGACATCAAATTCATAGCAATTTTCCTACCTCAGCCTCCTGAGTGTAAAGACACGAGCTACCACACCAAGCTTGAAAGTTGCTCTTAACGAACTAATCCCTCCCAGGTCTTTGGACAGCAATGGAAGCGGCGGGAATTTTCTTCTCAGTCTCCACATAAAAGCATTGGAGAGCCTTCAAATCTCAGTGGATTATGAGCCTGCGAAGGACATATCTAATTACAGACCACGGATGGAAGCAGGACAGACAGGCCCTCATAAAGCAGTATTCTTCAGAGCTAAGTACTACCTGCAAGACTCTCCCCATGATTCAAAATTCTTTTTTTCCCAAGGTGGTTCAAGTCATAACTTTCAAAGGTTTATCTTAACCACCTTATCCTCAGCTCCTAAGCTGGAAACAGAAGGCTTTTCTCTCTGATCACTTACTTCATTCCCACCATGTTTAGGTGATCGGATTTGTACTAAGGGGGAAAAGAGACATGGGCAACTTATAAACGGTACAAAGGCCAAGGTCAAAGACTGAGGGGACATTAGTGTTAAAGAGAGGTAGGTCTCCAGTGGGCAGAGGGGCTTGGGGGTCACAAAAGCCTGAGCCACAGAAATGGGAGACTATGTGAGCCCCTCGTGCATGTCCTACACACTACAGATTTAGTAACTCATGACTTGTGTTGAAAGAATTCTCAAGAAGAAAAATAAATGCAACAGTTGGCTGTGCTATACCGGTAAACCTAAGAATCCAGAACTTTCACATTGCATTTAGCAAACCACGGTTCTGCGGCTAAACAGAGATTCAAATGTACATGTCAGTCGTGGGAAATGTTGGCCAGGCTGTTCTTGTGGGCAGGGAAGCTGAAGCTCATGATGAACTTTTGTGAAGAGAAATTGGCTGGAATTCTTCACCCTGGAGCCAAGACAGAAGCTTCAGATAGGCTAGTCAATGGTGTATTTGGAGAATATGAATCTAAGAAACGTGCTTTTGTACATGAAGGCATGGGCAGGGCTTAGCTTGGGCACAAAAGGTAAGTTGAAAAGTTTGTGATTTATAATGTGGCTCATTTCCTCACATGATCCACTGCTGTTCCTTTGCACCCTGGACAGCCTCACTCTTCAGTCCAAAGCTGAGCTCCACCAAGACATGCATTCTCAAAGTGTTCTGTGTACCCACTCATCTCTGCCCTAGTGAGTAAGAGGATATCAGAGTCCTTCAGTGACTAGCTCAAGGTCATGTACATTCAAAGAGGTAGACTTCATCTCGGGATTTTGATTTTTTTTCTTAATATACCCATGAATGTAATTCAATCTTTCGCTTCTCATGCGATGCATAAAGCATCCAGTTTTTACATACAACCTAGTAGCATTTTCAGATGTGCTTTTCATTCAATCCCCACATAGCTCTCTAGCCAGAGGTGTTGTGAACCCCACGGTACAGCTAAGGTTTCTAAGATTCAAACTGTATGTGATTTGATTCTGGTCATTGGGCTTTTGGAATATCAATCCTGGGACTTAAATCTGGGGGCCACTGGTGGAAACTAAAAAGACTTTCTTCTCTTACTGATACTAAGACATGAAGAGTATAACAACATCATGTTTCCATCTTCACAAAGCTGTTAGCTCCACAGGCAACAACTGCCAGGAATTCAGAGAAGAGTGGGGCCCCTGGGAACTACAGGATCATGGGAAATTTCATAGACGGTTCAGACACTGAACTGAAATTAAACATTAAGAGAATACAGTCAGAAAAGGAGAACGGCTTCGCTGTGTGGCAGACTGGAAGGTAACAAGGGGGAAGAAATCAATATAGAGAACATATTTAACCTACAGTAAGGGTATTAGATGTCCATGGACAGAAATGATGATATGGTGCATATTCATAATGGAATTCTATTTTACTCCTTCCCAGCATGAACATGGCCTGTGACATCTCATCTCCATTGAGGTTGGCCTAGCCTCACTAGAGACCAGATACTTCCATGGATTTACTGCAAATATATGATGATTGGTGAAGGAAAGGAAGAAGGAAAATAGCAAAAGTTCACTGCACGTGAGATGCCTGGAAAAATAAGCAGCCATGTTCCTCTATGTTAAAAAATTAAAGGCTGGGGCTGGAGGGATGGCTCAGCGGTTAAGTCACTGTCTACAAAGCCTAACAACCTGGGTTCGATTCCCCAGCACCCACGTAAAGCCAGATGCACAAGGTGGTGCATGGTATCTGGAGTTTGTTTGCAGTGGCTAGAGGCTTTCTCTCTCTCACTATCTTCTCTCTCTTTCTCTCTCATAAATAAATAAAATATATTTTTAAAACATTAAAGACTGTGAAGATGGCTAAGCAGTTAAGAGCATTTGTTGAGTAAGTACGAGGGCCTCTCAGGCCAGAGATCACCAAGTTCAATTCCTCACGCATTGACCATGCGTGTCTGTAACCCCATAGGTCACATGGGGCAGATACCAGAGAATTGCTGGAGCTCACTAATGTATAGCATCTCCAGGTTGAGGGACAGACCCATCTCAAGGATATACGAGGATGAGTGGTAAGAGAAAATGGGCACTTGATATTTTCCTCTGGCTCTGCATGCCTGTGCATCTCTCTCTCTCTCTCTCTCTCTCTCTCTCTCTCTCTCTCTCTCTCTCTCTCTCTCTCTCTCTCTCTCTCTCTCTCTCTCTCTCTCACACACACACACACACACACACACATACACGCACACACACACGCGTGCATATACCATACACTACACACATGCTAAATAAATAAATAAATAAATACCAGGTAGACTCCAACTCCAGGACCCCAACCCTGCCATTCTGAACAGTCTAGACCCATAGCTGATATGGCTGTCAAGTACAAATACATAAAAACAGTTGGTGCATACTCATGGCAGGTATCCTAAAGCTGAGAGCTCACTCACCAAGCAGACTGGACATCAAAAACCTGTGCTTTTTTGCTGTTTGAAAATGAACCTGAATTTTCAGATGTATAAATTAGTTTACCTCCTTGGAAAGACACAGCTTCCTGTTTTTAAGAGAAATGCTGGCTTCTAAAAGCTTGTTTAAAAGGTTCAAATGGCTTCTTGGGCATCAAATAACTATTAAAAACAATATTTTGACTAAGTGTAAACGAATCAGAAACATATGGATTAAATTTCCCTTAAATTGCACATGCCCCAAATTTAAGAGTAAAAGCAGGTGAACCTGTTTTGTATTTCAGTGAGCCCAAAACATCGGAAAACTCATCTTAGATGCTCAGTGAGCCCAGAGGTCCAACAGGATTCAGCCACAGCAATGAGAAAAGTAACTAATACAAGTGTCTTCTCAAATGTCATCATATCAGAGAAACCAAGCCAGTCAGAGTTGTCTGTCATGGCTTCTGGAAAAATGCTGAGTGTTTCATTATCCTTTCCTCATTCCTAAGGCAGTGATGTGGTCTTTTCCGGTGTTTATTCCTGTATTCCTAGAGCACAGAACAGCACAGGGCAGAAAGCAGAAATACTCAAACATGTGCTAAATCAATGCATCATTTCCAAAGTCCCAACTACACAGTCATTATCTGCACCAATCTTTACAGCCATCCAGGGTTAAATGATGGAACGACACGGGTCTGATGCCAATTCTTTTATTAGTTGTTTCAACTTAGACACTCACCTTCTCTAAATCTGTTTTCTCACCTGCATAACTAGGAAAGAGTATATATTTCATGATATGACCATGAAGATTAAAAGGCTATTAACTTTGCACAATTCCTAAAACTTACTTAGTATTGACATAGTTAAAGAAAGGAGAAAAGGAGCTGGAGAGATGGCTCAGTGGTTAAAGCACTTGCGCTAACGCTAACGACCTGGGCTTGATTCCCCAAGTAGTTGTGTAAACCACACGCACAACGTAGTGCATGCATCTGGAGTTTGTTTGCAGTGGCTAATGCTATGATGAGCCTCTCTCTCTCTCTCTCTCTCTCTCTCTCTCTCCTATCTATCTTTCTGCTTGCAAATAAATAAAATATTTTTAAAGGAGAAAAAATTTAAAAATTGAGTGATTCAGGTCATAAAAATAGACAGGGCTGCTATGTGAGGCTTTTCAACACTGTGACAACACCTGAGATAACAGTTTAAAGATAGAAATGGTTGACTTTAGCTCACAGTCTCAGGGGTTTCCATCAAGGGCATGCTTTGCTTTGGGCCTGGGACAAGGGAGAATTCCACATGGGCCTGAGCATGTAGCAAAGTCTGCTTACTTTCTTGTGGTCAGTAAGCAGGTAGGAATAAGAGACCAGTGGCAAAATCTACCCTCCAACAGCGTGCCACCAACAACTCACTTCCTCCAGCCAGTTCCCACCTTCCAGAGTTCCACCACCTCCCTGAATCCATCCATAGATAAACAATGATTAGGGAAAATCTCTGGAAATATTCTCACAGACACACCCAGGTATGGCTCACTTTTCTCCTAGGAATTTCTCAATTCAATGCAATATTGTGATTTGTCATTGTAACTGGAACACAGAGTTTTCCTGCTGTGGAGATTGTGGGTTTGGTTATTCCTCACCTAAAGAAGAGAAGCTTCCTTCTTTGCATCTCTTCCTAAGAATCAAAGTGAAGCCTTTGTTTTCATGCTTGAAAAGAGCCCATTAAGATGTCCTGTTTTCCAGCATGGTACTATCATTTTTCTGCTTTTATTCACATGGCAAACATGTAACTTAGTCTACTTGGGGAAGAGAAACACATGTTTTGATGACCAAAATACTAGCAGGACTGAGTCCTAAGTAGTTTCAGAGCAGGATGTCATGCTCTTATCTCTCTGTAGATGAGAGCATTCTCTCATTCTCCCCACTCCAGCTCTACCACACGGTTCTTCCTCTAGCTCTGGCCAGGCACACACACACATTTGAGCAGCCCTGGCATAGATTAACTTTCTTCCTAAGTGTTAACTATTGTCGAAATTCCTAACTTCAATTTCTCAAAACAAAAATGCATAGATAATCTTTGGGGAAGTAAACCAAAGGGTTTGCCTTCATTTCATCTGGTTTGCACACTCTTAAGTGGTGCCTCTGGGTACATTCTGAAAAGAGTTTTAATTAAGAGCAAACACACTTGGTTTTTACTTATCTTGGGTCTGATAATCAGAGGAAAGGGTTCACGAAGGGGTGAAAGGCAGATACCTCTCTTTCCCCCCCCCCAAAGCTTTTGGTCTACTTCTACAGTTAGTTTTTTAAAAGCCACATCTGATGTTTAAGGTTACTTCAAGCTCTGGAGAGAGCCAGCATCCAGCCTTAGCATGGATATTGTCATGTGTTAAAAGAAACACTCCTGCAGAGGGCCTGCAACTGTAGAAGTCTGAGGTTAAATTTTAGGCTTTATTGGGGTAAGGGAATGATTCACTGGGAAGTTGGTGTTTGAGCATTTTCTATTCAACATGGGAATACAGGGATTATCCTGGGAGAAATGAAGGGGAAAGTTGTATGTCTCAACTTTTACTTTTAATGAGAATAAATTTGCCTCAAGAATTGGATGGTCCATTTGCCAAACCTCTGTTTTCCATATGCAATGCTTTGCCATCATATTCCAGTCAGAAAGGTGTTGCCAAGCCTCACTCCTCCCTGGCATTTCGAAGAAGGCACCATCAGGGATGTGGATGCTACATTTACGTTGGAAACATTCCTGCGGGCAAAGCCTCTGTGCCTCACATGAATAAAACTGCATGATATTTACCACCACTTAATCCAGAGACTCCCTCCTCCTTCTATTTATGGCAACAGCTGTGTGTGTTTTCAGCTACATCTGGGCTGCAAATATTATATATATATATATATATATATATATATATATATATATATATATATATATATATATATATATATATATATCAGTTATAAGTGTGCTGTGATAATGCGTCAAGGCTTGGAATTCTTGCTCATGATTCATTCTGTTTCCCAAAGTGAGGCAGGCTCTATTCCTCTGTGGAGCTTACCAACACACCAGAGAGTGAGGCACTCTGAAATCCACCACAGAACTATGTTGTCAAGATATAAAGCCTTCACACAGCATTTAGCTTCCAGGACACAGAGAACATCAGCAGTGCACTGAGTGAATAGGTTTATAAGCATACATTAACCTGCTTGTCTCTTATAAGAGGTGTTATTTTGGTCACTTAAGTACCTAGTTTCTATCTTTTCAAATGGAATGACCACTTGCCTAGCTCATAGATGGGTCATAACTAAATATATGTTTATTTAAAGTGTTTACCACAGTGCCTGATGCCTACACATTGATCCATTGTTTCTGATATATTCTTCAATGCTTGTAAAAAAATAATATATGTCAACTTGTTTTAGAAAGCCTTCAGTGAGAGCTAGGGAGATGGCTCAGTAGTAAGCACACTTGCCACACAAACACAAAGCCCTGAGCACCTGACTCACCCTGTGTTTGATTCCCCAGCACCCATGTGAACAGCTGAAAAGGGCCAAACACACCTGTAACCCCAGTCCCGTGAGGTCTGGAGACCAGACTGGAGAGCCTGAGAACTGACAAAT
Source organism: Zapus hudsonius (assembly GCA_004024765.1). NCBI lineage: Eukaryota > Metazoa > Chordata > Mammalia > Rodentia > Dipodidae > Zapus > Zapus hudsonius. Next base: position 9,151 of record PVHP010031238.1, on the reverse strand, counting down.
CCCTGGGGTTCACTGCTCAGGCAATCTGAATAAAAACATTTTGATGAAAGTACATTAAATAGTTTCAAATGTGTTATAAAAGGAATATAACATAGCAGCTCTGGGTCCAGTGAGAGGCTGCAGAAGGACAACAGAAAGACACTCAACATCCATCCCTGGTCTCCACACATGTGCACGCAGGGCACACACATCTGCATTTGCACACATGTATACAGCACACACATACCACATCACGCATACTACTACACACAAAAGAAAATTAAATAGAAAGCCAAGGGTAAAATAAATAAATGCGACCTGGGAACCTACCTGTTCAGTCCGAGGGTGACAGAGCCCTCGAGTGTCAGGATGCATCATCGATGAATCCAGGTCCCCTGAGATCTCGCCCTGTGGGAGCCTCACTTGTGGACTCACACTGGCATTCCTGGCTCTGCTCCAGGTGAGCAGCTCTGGGTGTTCTGGCATTGCCACCTTGCATGCCCAGCACCGTCGAGGAACACATACAAAGTAGAAGCAGGTCTTGTCTGATCTTTGGGCTCAGCTCCAGATTGCTCAGGTCCTAAGCGTTTGTTTCTTTCTTTTCCTTTCACTTCTTGTCCAAAAGTTCTCTGCATCCCATCTGTAGTGGCTTGACTCATGTGTCCCCCAAAACTCATGTATCCTGAATGCTAGGTCCCCTGTGGCGGAAATGTGGTAATTGGAGCCTTTGCTGGAGGGAATGTATTGTTGGAGCAGGTTTATGGGTGTTCTAATCAGTTTCTCCTGACTAAAGCCAACATCCTTTCTGGCACACAACTTTCCTCCTTGCCAAGAACGGTTTGCAGAGACTGCACTAGGGACCCTGTGGTCCCCTGTGGTCTATTTCCATGTGGAGCTTATAAGGAATAACACCTGAAGGGAAATCTTCTGTCACTAGATTTAGTCTAACATTGTAAGAAATCTGTGGTGGACCAGGGAAGGGCGGAATAAGAAGGAGAAGTTATAATCAGCAGAGAGAATGTTCTGAAAATGTCAGCGTTTCACATCTCCATCCCCACAGCATCCACTGTGTGTGCTCGGTGTTGATAGTGTCACCTTGGAGATCGTGTGTGTGTGTGTGTGTGTGTGTGTGTGTGTGTGTGTGTGTGTGTGTGAAAGAGAGAGTTTGCGTGCACACAAGTGTGCAAGTTTGTGTGTGTGCATGTGGAAATCGAAGGACAACATTGGATGCTGTTCCTCAGGAACGCCATCCACCTCTTTTTGAGACAAGGTCTCTCATTGGTTGGCCTGGAACTTGCCTGGCTAGAAGTGAACCCCATGGATCTCCTTGTCTCTGCCTCCCTATCACTGGAGTTCTCCATGGGGTCTGGGGATCAAACTCAGGCTCTCTTGCTCACAAGGCAATTCACTAACTGAGCCAGCTCCACAGCCCACTTAGAAGTCCCCTGGATTTTTAATTTGTTATCATGAAAGATGCTTTCATTGCTTTGATGTCCCCTTCACTTTGGTTAGGTCCATCCATAAACCCCCGGGTTCTCTTCACCCTGGCTTTAAGTTCAACTGCAGCCTTTGCCCAATGGAGCCTCAACAACTATGTACAGTGCCTGCCAGAAGGGCCTGGGGAGGCAATGTGGGCAAGGGAGATTCCATCTACCACATGTGCTCTAAGTACAAAATTACAATAATTAGAGATGGCAAGGCCTGAGTTGTCTATCTCCAGGAAGGTCAAAGGAAGACTGGACAATGTTTAGTCTAGCCATGGTCCCATTCTCGTGCCACACAGAGTGAACACACCATCTATGCTTTCTTGAAACCTTAGATGATTACATGACATAATCAAGTGTAGTTTTAGCATATTTGCACCATGTCCTGACCCATAACTCTCTTGTAATTTCCAGTCAGTTTATCCCCCAGAGGTATTTGCCAATCTGAATGTGTAATCAAAATAAAATCAATTAAATAATGTAATAAATATTTTGAGGGACTCTTACAGACAAAGCAACCTATTAGCACTGTGAACTGTGAATTTGTAAATATATATATATATATATATATATATATATATATATATATATATATATAGTTAAGAAAATGACTAGCCCTCCAGATGACTGTAAAACTCTAATAGAAAAACAAATGTCCTCTATTACTAAACTTATACTTCAAGGTAGAAATGAGCCAGTTATAGAGAAGGGATTGAGAAGTGAGAGGAGGAATTCCCAACATATTGTGAACATTTCTTAGAAAAAGAAGTCCTTATACATGGCCTTGGCTTAACAGATAGAGCAGCACCTGGAGAGACAATAAAGGGAAGACTTACAGATGAAGGAAAACCAAGAGCAAAAAATAACAGAAAGCAAAGCGTCTCAGGATTAGAATACACAAACCAGGACGAAAGCAAGGACCTCTTCTTTTATGATAACACAGAGCCAAGAGAAGGCTTTAATGTAACAGTGACATGCTCACCAGTACTGGCCTCCAAGTTTAACCTGCTACATATGAGCTCAATTCCCATACTCCATGTGTTTTAGCACCCTAAGATAAGGAAAGTTAAACCAAAGTCAGCAAAAATTTGTCCTGACCAGAATCTACTAACTAGATATGAAGAACTCTTATCTACTATCACAAGCAAGGAAACAAGAAAAAATATTTAGGATCAGAACAAATAACATGCTGAGTTTATCATGAGTACAATTCAGCTAAGTCTAGACTTCCAATGACCATTTTATTTTATTTCCTTTTTTTTTTTTTTTTTGTTAAGGTAGCTTCTTCTAGCTCAGGCTGACCTGGAATTTACTATGTAGTTTCAGGCTGACCTCGAACTCACAGCAATCCTCCTATCTCTGCCTCCCAAGTGCTGGGATTAAAGGCGTGTGCTGCCATGCCTGCCAAAATGGCCATTTTAAATGTGGGGATGGGATTGGTACATGTGTCCCTAGACAGATGCTAATCTGAGAGTATGTAGAGTATGTAGAGATGACAGCTCATGTCACAGGACACACGGATTACAGGAGGACAAGCTAAGAGAAGATAGTACACGATACAACCTCAGGTAAATCACCAGGTGGGGAACAAGAGCAAGAAGACACGCCAATAAATCAGAGGAAACATGAAAAGATAAACGAACTATTAAGGTGGAGAACAGAAAATTTGAAATGTCCAGTATATAATAATCTCTATCCATAGAGATGGAGGTACGAATGGAGTGTGGAACTCAAGAAAAGTAAAAAAGATTTGAGGAAAAGCTGTGAAGAATGGGGAAATGCGAGAGGGAAACAATTTGATAGGAATGAAAGCATTGTTCAGCGTGACAAGGAGGCCCAGCGCCAGCAGCAAGGAGAGGTTGTGATGGAAAGAGGGACACGTGACTTCCCTGGACAGAGAAGACCTGAGGACCGAGCAAAGCAAATCACAAGGCCTGAAGGAGGCAAGAGAACCCAGAGCTGTGGACCCATGGGGCATCCAGACTGATCAGAAAAGCAAGCTCTTCCTGTTCTCTCTCACAATCCTGTGTCTGTAACAAATTTAAAACTTTTACCAAATATCATTGGTACTCAAACTTGATAAATTTAAAATAAGCATCCAAATCAACTTTGTTTTCCCCTAAGAAAAACACGAATATGGGACACAATTAAAGAAATAAAATATGTACATGGTGAGAACACTGAACTTGGCCAAATTTTGCTCCATGATACCACAGCATGGATTAAATCCTGTCTTCTCATGATTCTCTGTGGATGGCAGCTTGCCAGAAAGTAAGAATTCAAGCTCAGAAAGAAACAAAGGAAATTCTTGATTTCATGGATATTGAAAACGTGAGATGATTTTACGTTTTCATTATGAGTTTGTTAACTTTGAAGGGATTGCTGCGTAGGTGGCAGGAGATGGCACGTGTAAACCAACAACTATGTATACTAACAAGATGGAATAACGCTTTTAGTAAACCATGATCTGTGTGAGGAACTTAGACCAGACTGTCTCCATTTGCAGGGAACCAGTGGTAGAGATGAGAGGTATACGCACAACAGAGTGACCACTGACACTTGCAAAGATACTTGTAGAGCCTAAAGAGGGAACAAAGACCTAGCATAGAAGGTGTGCAGGGAGCTTTTCTCTGAGAAAGTGATTGCTTATGTGTGTGAGTGCTTCAAGACAGTCCCTCCTCCTGTCTACATGTGCTACTGTGTACTGACCTCAAGCCAAGGAGGGGCTTACTTACATGGGCCCTGGGGATTTGAACTCAGCTCTTCACACCTGTGTGGCAAGTGTTTTAGCCACAGAGCCATCTCCCCATCCCTCTTCATGAATTTTACAGCTAGGGTCTCTATTCAAATCATCCATTTTAGAGTGTTGAACACCACTCTGGAGATACTACCTGAAATTACCAAAGTGTGGTCCTTTTCCAAGTGGCTGGCATTGGTCCTCTCTCTCCTCCCGGAAGGCAGACCTTTCTTTGACTCTCAGCTTACTCACGGTGGGGATCATATACTGTGAACTTTCTTTCCTCTGCTCCATGCCCCTAAATTTCCTTGGGAGTTTGTGCTGAATGAAAGTGATGAGAAATGGTAAATTATCAATCTTTGTTCGCGTTGAGGACTCTTGCCTTCAGGTTCCTCACATGCTCATTGGTTCTGGCTGTGGCAGACACCAGAGAACAGTGCTGTGCCCAGTACTTCATCCTTACTTTTAAGCCACAGACAGGTGTCTACATGCTCAGGAGGACAGGAGATGGCTTCTGGCACTCTTTGGATCTGAGATACCTATCTCATTAAAATCCAGGCTCCTCTGATGATCTGTTGGCTGAGTGAAAACACACTGTGGTACTCACAGGGAATAATTGTGAGGTAAGAGTTTCTTATTTAGTCTTTAAACTTCTCGTTTTGAATGTGCAAAACATTTTTTCTTAAAACCCGTCTACTTCAAACACCTTTGAAAGCACAGCCTTTAGTGACACTAGAAGACATTTTGATTCTGCCCAGAGAACTCAGCAAATCAGGTTTGTTTCTTTTTTAAAGAACCTAAGACTGATTTAAATTTTAGTTTTATTTTATTTCTTTTTTCTTCTTGTTTAGCTTTTTGTTTGTTTGTTTGCTTGGGGTTTTTTTTGATACACTGATTTGGGCTCTCAGAAAATCTAGAAAATATTTTATAACTCAATAACTCACTCAATCTCACAAATATTTAGATTCTTCCTCATCAAGGGAACAAGCCAACAAGAAGACATCACTATGTTAAATATGTATGCACCAAATGCAAGGGCCCTTCAGTTCATAAAGCATAAATTACTCAAAAGCAAAGCAAATATAGACACCAACACCAACATAGTAGGAGACTTTAACACTCCACTGTCATCCCTAGACAGATGGTCCAAACAGAAGACCAGGAGGGAAATAAAGTTGCTAAACAGCACCATAGACAAGCTACGGATAACAGACATTTACAGAACATTCCACCCCAAGGACACAGATTATACATTCTTCTCAGCAATGCATGGAAACTTCTCCAAAATTGACCATGTACTAGGCCATAAATCATCCCTCAACAAATTTAGGAAGATCAATGTAATCCCCTGCATCATATCAGACCACAATGCATTAAAGCTTGAAATTAACAATGGGAGAAGATCCAAACATTTCAACAGATATTGGCATCTGAACAACTCGCTCCTGAACAATGAATGGGTCAAACAAGAAATCAGACAGGAAATTCAGATTTTCCTAGAAACAAATGATAATGAGGACACAACCTATCAGAACTTGTGGGACACAATGAAGGCTGTTCTAACGGGGAAATTCATTGCACTAAATGCTTCATAATAGAGACAGAGAGATCTCAAATCAGCCACCTATCTTCCCACCTAACATCATTAGAACAGATGGAAAAATCCAACCCTAGGAACTCAAGACACAAGGAAATAGTTAAGATCAGAGCTGAGATTAATGACTTGGAAATGAAGAAAACAATTTAAAAAATAGACAAATCAAAGATTTGGTTCTTTGAAAAAATCAATAAGATTGACAAACTCCTGGCCAATTTAATCAAATGAAGAACAGAGAAGACCCAAATCAACAAAATCAGAAATGACAAGGGTGAGGTCACAACAGACCCCAAAGAGATTGGAAGTATCATTAGGTCATACTTCCAAAACCTCCACTACTCCACAAAATTAGAGAACCTGGAAAAAATGGATAAATTTCTGGACACCTACCAACTACCAAAGCTCAGCCCAGAGCAGATAAATATGCTAAACAATCCTATCACAATCACAGAAATTGAATCTGTAATCAAGAACCTCCCCAAACGAAAAAACCCAGGTCCAGATGGTTTCTCAGCCAAATTCTACCAAACCTTTAACATATAACTGAAACCTCTCTTTTTGAAGCTTGTTAAGGGCGTAGAAAAAGAGGGTAGGCTCCCAAACTCCTACGAAGTTAGCATCGCCCTAATTCCCAAACCAGGCAAACATGTAACAAGAAAAGGAAACTACAGACCCATATCCCTGATGAACTTGGATGCAAAAATCCTACACAAAGTCCTAGCAAACCGAATACAAAGCTACATCAAGACTATTATTCACCGTGACCAAGTTGGCTTCATCCCAGAGACCCAGGGATGGTTCAACATATGCAAGTCAATAAATATAATTCACCACATTAATAGACTCAATCATAAAAACCGCATGGTCATCTCAATAGATGCTGAGAAGGCCTTTGACAAAATTCAACACCACTTCATGTTCAAAACCCTGAAAAGAATAGGCATAGATGGCCTATACCTCAATATGATAAAGACAATATATAGCTCTCCTAGAGCACAAATCATTCTCAATGGGGAATGACTCAAGGAGTTCCTGCTTACTTCAGGAACAAGACAGGGGTGTCCATTCTCACCACTGCTCTTTAATATTTAGAAATATGGATCTAACTTTGCAAAATAAATTTGCTCATGGACTGCGTAGATTAATGACTAAAAAGGAAAAAAAAAACACAATTTTCAGATGGGTCAACAGTCCCCTTCCCATCTTTCTGTAAAAGACACTGATAAACATAAGCACCTGCTAATCACTTACCTGGAATTATTTTAGAGAAAATGGCAGATTCCCCCATGGAGGGAATATATACAAGTCTGTGTATCTCCAAAAGAGAGGTAAAGGGCCAGAAAATGTTTGTGTCCCCCTCTTACATACTGGTAAATGTTCTTTCAAAGCTTAATAGGTCGAACAAGTTGCTCTAAGTGTCCCTGGTTGGCTCGACACAGACCAGTAGCTGCTCTGGTCTCATCGCCCAGTGGTCATCAAGCCCTTCCCCTCCACTACCACCACCAGTTTGTCGTGCAGTTATTCATAGAAAGGAATTAGCTAGAGGGAAACAATCTTGCATTTAATTGCTGAATGTAGAAGCCACATGATCAAGAGGGATGACAGAGGGTTCAGAGAAAGCAAGGCATGTAAATGTCCCCTATTAGTTTAAAGAAAGAATGCCTGCTCTCTCCAAATAAAGGGCATTCTGGGCCACACCCACACTGTCTCATCTGGGGCTGTCTGAACTTTTTGGTTCTTTTTCTTTCTCCCGTCCCACTTCTGGAAAAGGAGTTATTCCCAGTAACGGATAAAGGTTACTGAATGAGACGATTACAGAAGGTGTATAATTTACAGTCATTATATCCCAACATCTATATAATTTCTATAGCTGTTTAGTATAAATAACAGAAAACACTTCAGTATGTTGGCTCTGTGTGTTTCCCCATTATAACATTTGCAAGTTACAATCATTCATTTATAGCCTAAACTTTCCTTTGTGTATGACATTAAAAGCCACAATCAGGTTAGATCAAGTTGGGGTCTCTTTCAATGTAAGGGTCACCTAGAAGCTTAAGTATATAGAAGCATCCCTCCCTCAGAAGCTAGCTTATGTAATTATTTCTCTTGAAACTTCCATCACTTGTTACTGGCATGCTCTTTCTTATCGTGAAATTCTCGCTAAGCCTCAGGTATTTAGAGGAAAACAAACCTAACCGATGTTTTGTGTTCTGTGGGTGAACTTTTCATATCTCCATTTCTCCAAAAGAGATCTACAGGGGCTAGAGAGATGGCTCCCTTGTTAAAGGCACTTGTTTTCAAAGCCGAAGACCCTAGGTCTGATTCCCCATTACCTACATAAATCCTGATTTACAGAGTGGCACATGGATCTGGAGTCTGTATGCAGTGGCCAGAGGCCCTGGTGTACCCATTCTCTTTTCTCTTCTCCTCTCCTCTCCTCTTATGTCTTCTCTTCTTGCAAGGAGAGAGAGAAAGAGAGAGAGAGAGAGAGAGAGAGAGAGAGAGAGAGAGAGAAAAGAATGAGAAGGGGCACTCAAGGGCCTCCAGCAGCTACAATGAACTCCAGAATCACACACCACTTTGTGAACTGGTTTTAAGTGGATACTGGGGATCCAAACCCAGGTCGTTAGGCTTTGCAGGCAAGTGCCTTAACCACTGAGCCATCTCTTCTGCTTGCTAATGACTTTCTATACAAAGCTAAGAAGAAATTGAGATTACAACCTTATCCAGGATAGAAAGGTTTTTGTTTCTTTTTTGTATCTAATAATACCTAGCCTGAAGATATTTACATAATGGTGGTTGTTTGAAAGGGTAGCATAGGCAAGATTTCAGAAATTATGACACATATTGAAATAATGTCATCTGGAATGGAGGTTTCTTATTTATTGATTAAAGTGACATGTTTGCATATAATTAATGCCATTTGTTAAATCATTAAAACATCAGCCTTGTGTGGTGGCGCACACCTTTAATCCCAGCACTCAGGAGGCAGAGGTAGGAGGATTGCCATGAGTTCAAGGCCAGCCTAAGACTACAGAGTGAATTCCAGGTCACCCTGGGCTACAGGGAGACCCTACCTCAAAAAAACAAAAAAAAAGATAAAACATCATAATTTTCCAGAACCCAGTGGAATTTTTTTCCAATACTTTATGAAGTCTACCATAATATTATGGAGCCTTAAAATTAATGAAGTATTTAGTATTTTCCAAATATTATGTAAAATCCTTTACATTCTTTTTTTAAATTTATTGTCCATAATGAGTTACAACATTTAGTGGGCAAACAATGAGTTGTTATCCCCAATTCCCCACTGCCCTCCCCTCCCCCCTCAACTGGATAACCTCCTCCATGGGT
>PVHP010031237.1:9871-21376 GCA_004024765.1 Zapus hudsonius | reverse complement strand
ACAGACAGAGGGGGGGGGCATCTGTGTACCCCTCTGCTTCTCTGAGCCTCATTCATGAAAAGGGCATCAGGAGAGCTCCGGGCTCCTGAGCTGAGAGAGTGTTCAGTCATGTGTTTGTGAAGACACTCAGCTCCACCCCTGGCAAACAATGGTTGCTCATCCAGGGCAGAGAAGAGGACCCTGGCACCTGCCTGTCCCTCACTGGACTAGATGTGCCCTGCTCTAGGCTGGCCCCCACGCCCCTTCCCGCATGTCTTCAGAGAATGAGGAGAGCCATGCCAGGCTTCTGCCTTTCCATGTCAGCCTGACTGCTTCCTGGGTAAACGAGGGAGAAACAAGCCCTGATCCATCCTCATGGACACTGGCTACACCTCGGGAAAGAGGTCAAGGAATGTGCTAAGGGCCTGTGGCTGGTGAGAGTGGGGCCTCCTAGAATCTATTGGGAGGGTCTTTGTAGCAGAGTAGTGGAGTAAATGAGGGTAACAGACCCATCTAAAAAAAAAAAAAAAAGGCCCCATCTAGTGACAGAGGCCCAGGAGAGCTTCCACAGGAAGTTCTGGAGCCTGCCAAGCCTCGGGATATGGTTTGTCTGGTATGTTGGTTCACCTCTGCAAGTCCCAGCTCTTAGCTCTCACGGACAATCACTTCCTATGGGCCTGGGAGTCCTGATCTGCGTGTGGGGGTCATGATCCCACATGGGACCTGTAGAGATTCAGTGATTGGGGCCCAGGTTCCTTTGTTTCTGCCTGTTTGGATTTTCAGGGTTAGAGAATTTACCCAGCCACCTGGTGGCCCCAGGGGCAGCACCTGCAGCCCCGCCCCTCTGGGCCTCTGCCCTGTCACAGTCAGACACCCAAAACTGGCTCTGGAGACCCAAGCCTTACCAGTGGGCAGGTGTGACCCAGGTGGTCCTCGCTGGCCTGAAACCTCCTCCCCTTTCTCTAGGCTTCTGTCCCTGGCTGTTTCCAAGCTGAGAGCCAGCACGGGGCCATCTTCCTGCTTTTCTGAGCTGAGCTTGATTCTTCCTGCTGATGGGTTCTCAGCCCTTGTTCACCTGAGGATGTGACCTCAACCTTTTATGAAGGGCCCTCTGCCACCTGCGGGTCCTCCAAGGGGGATGGGGCTTAGCCAGTCCCCATCTGGGGCCAGATAAGGCGCATGGTAGGGGAAGGGGATCGAATGACATAGTGGGTCATGCAGAGCCTGAGGCCGCACCAGGCTTCCCGTTCCTTCCTGTATCCAAGTTCATGCCAGAGAGGGAGCAAGTGCGAAGTTGAGACCTGGAAGAATTTGTGGGAACAGGGACTCTGGTTCTCGGGTACTATGGGAGCAGGAAAGGCCCTGAAACCATAGCCCTGACCCCATTGGGCCTTCAGGGATCTGTGAGAGTCAGGAAGAGACCCCTGATTCAACCTGTTGTCAAGGGAAGGAAGCAGAGACAATTCTAGGAGAGAAGGTCTAGTCTGAAGCCCAGAGCATCAGTTGGAATGAGCCAAGCAGAGAGCTTGGCAGTGCTCCTTGACAGATACGCAGCACGCACGTACATGGGCCAGGGCTGACCAGACCAGTGGGTCAAGTAGGCCACATTCCATTTCAGCAGCAGAGAGCTATGGGAAGTACGGAGAAGTCCTTGCGGGGCAGGTCATTCTGGGCTTGTAGGCCTACTATTTTCAGTGTTCCACTGAGGGTAATGGGTAGCCATGGAAGGTTTGAGGCAGAGGGAGTGGCACATTCAGAAGAACCTTCCAGAAAGATCTCTCTCACTATTAAAAGGAGAAAGGACTGCGGGGTGGGGGGGGGGGAAAGAGGTGAAAGCAGAGACCACCCATGGCAGCTACAGATGTCCTAAGGGCTGAAAGGGGCAGAAAATTGATTGAAAAGACTCCGCATGGGGCTGGAGAGATAGCTCAACAGTTAAAGGCATTTGTGTTTGCAAAGCCTGACAGCCCAGGTTCAATTCCCCAGCACCCATGTAAAGCCAGAGGCACAAAGTGGTGCATGCATCTGGAGTTTGTTTCTAATGCAGGAGGCTCTGGTGTGCCCAGACTCACTCTGTCTGTCCCTTTCTCTATGTCTCACATAAAATAATAAAATAAAATAAAAAACAGACTTAGTAGATGTGACCAGACAAGCAGGGGTGGAAGAGGGTAGGCACAGATGAGCATTTCTCCCAGTCAGACTGGAGGTGGCAGAAGTCAAGGTGCCAGGGGTTGCACAAGCAAGCCCTGCCCCTCAGCTGCCCTTCTCTATCTCCAGGCCCCCCTGAATGGAAACACAGGGACTCTGGCTGCCAAAGGGACTGTGGGTAGACAGCTGGCAGCTCTGGGGGCACTGGCCACAGGGAGCTTCCTGAGGTGTAGTGAGTACCCAGAAGGCACTACAAGTCAAAAGGCCCCAGGGAGGGGCAGAGTGGGGCAGTGATGGGAGGAGACCTTGGCACAGGAAAAGACTGCCAGCCTTGAGCTGTATGCCCTGGGCCTCCCCTGGCTGCCTCTGAGAAAGGCAGACCGAAAGTGTGTGTAGAAATGGCAAGGCTGTGCTGGGGACCTCGAGAGATGGGTGAGATGCTTGGGAAGCAGAAGGGTGCAGGCGGGGAGAAGTGGGGGTGGGTGAGGTGAAAAACTGCAGGGAATGGGCCTGCTGTGATCCAAGACCCAGGCTCCCGCTGGACCTCAGCCATGACAGTTCTCATCCCTGGTGATGGATGGTAGACCGTGGTCAGGGTTTGCTCAGTTGTCTGGCACCCAAGGAAGGAAGGGGCCAGTTGTAGTGAACCACCCTCTGCAGGTGGGGGTGTGTCACGACAGCCCAAGGACATTTCCTGAACTCGTCCATCTGAAGCTGAATCCCAGGCCACAGTGCAGAGAGGTGGGTGTGAGAGGGCTTGGGTCATGGGCTCAGCAATCACCATGGATGAGTGTTCTCTTGGGGCTGGGTTTGTTAGGATAGCAAGCAACACATCCCTATCCATACTTAGATACATTGTATGCCCTTTCTTTAAGTATTTATTTGCGAATATATGAAGTGTGTGTGTGTGCACACGCGTGTGCACAAGTCCAAGGGTCTGTTGCCACTTTAAAGGAATGACATGGGTACTGGGGAATTGAACCCTGGCCAGCAGGCTTTGCAAGCAAGCACCTTTAACTGCTGAGCCATCTCCCCAGCCGCCTCCCCCCCCAACTTGCCCTTTTCTATCTCATGGCATCTTGCCACACAAGAGCTCCCAGCAGGCTCTACTGCAGCCAGAAGGCCCTGGGCAGAGGCAGCCCCTTCATCTTGAACTTGCCCACCTCCAGAACCGTGAGCCAAATAAACTGTTTATAACACCAGCCACAACTTGTAATAGCAGCACAAAATGGACACAGAGCTTGAGGGGGGCACCTGAGCAGGTTGTGGGGGGCTCCACAGGAGTCCATCACACCAAGTACTAGAAGAAAAGCCAGGCTCTTCTCTCCTGCAAAGGAAACTGGGCATTCCCCAAAGGAGAGCTGGCACCAGCCTTGCCAGGATCTCCGGAGGGAATGACAGGCCGCACTCGGGTCACTGTGCTGTCCCCTAAAGGGCTCTTTCCTGGGAGGAAGGGGTGAAGCACCCAACCACCAGCTGGAATCACTGAGGCCAGGCCATGGGAAGGCAGGCCTTCTAGCTAAGACCTATGTTGGGCTGAGGCCTGGCAAGCAGGTCTCCAAACTCACTGGGCTGCCTCTGAGCTGAGGGGCCTTTGCATGTCCCTGCCTCAATCTTCTCATCTGCAAGATGGGAAGAGGAGCTTCCTACTTTACAGGCTGGACTCATGGCTGACCAAAGCCCTTAGCCCAGCGTGTCCAGAACACAGTATGTGCTCTCCTCTCCATGCACACTACTGACTGAAGCCAAGTTTGGAGGTCCTGGGCAAGATAAAGAGAGGTTTGCATTCGGAGGCCAAGGCCTGGCACTTGCTGACCAGCAGTATGTGTACCATCTCTACCCACTCACAGCCCTACCCACCTCTCTGCCAGGCCCAGGGACCTTTCCTACATTTGGGAAGCCAGTTCTGCCCACAGTTTGGGAGTGGGGTGTTCAAGCCTCTCTAGTCACTCTATCAGCCAGACATGACACCAGGGTTCAGAAAATCAGACGCTCAGCAGACCTGTAACCCCAGCACCTAGCAGGAAAAGGAGGAGGAGGAGGAGGAGGAGGAGGAAGAGGAGGAGGAGGAAGAGGAGGAGGAGGAGGAGGAGGATCAGGAGTTCAAGTCTAGTCTGGGCTATATACCCTGTCTCAAAAAACTCCCCGAACAGGACATGGTTTCCCAGCACTTGGGAGGCTGAGATAGGAAGATAGGCCAGCCTGGAATTACAAAGTGAGTTCCAGGTCAGCTTGGGCTAGAATGAGACCCTACCTTGAAAAAAAATATAAGACTCCCCCAAAAGAGTACAGGCACTCACCCAAGGCCAGGATTGCCAGCCTGGTGCTCCTTGCTCAAGCCCCTGATCACTACTGCTGTGAGACACTGAGGAGTCCTCTGGGTGTGGCTGGGGTGCTGTCCTGAGATGGAGCTATACAAAGGCAGGAATGATAACTGTCCAGATCCTTCCGTGGCCCTTGGGCCAGGCACAGGACTTAGAAGCTTGGACTGAATGAACAAATGAATGAATGAGGGGCTGGACAGATGACTCAGAGGCTAAAGGCACTTGCTTGCACCCACATAAAGCCAGATGTAAAAAATGGCACATGCATCTGGAGTTCACTTCCAGTGGCTGGAGGTGCTGGTGTGCGCATTCTCTCTCCCTTTTTCTACCTACTTGAAAACAAATAAGCAATTTGAAAAAAAAAAAAAAAAAGGAATGCACAAGTCAGACATGGTCGTGGTGCCTTTAATCCCAGAACTCAGGAGGCAGAGCTAGGAGGATCTTGTGACTTCGAGGCCAGCCTGGAGCTACAGAGAGAGTTCCAGGTCAGCCTGGGCTGGAGTGAGACCCTACCACAAAAACAAAGCAAATACAAAAAAAAAAAAAAATGAATGAATGGCACCTGAATTCATTTGCTTCTGGCATCCCAGAAGAAGTCCAAGTTAACCCCAACCCAGTGGGCTGGAGTCACCAACTATTGAGGAGAGCCCAGGGTTCTGACAAAAAGGATGAGGGGCGGAACAGGAGCCACCTGCCAGAGCATAGTGGGACAGGAAGAAAGAGACAGGAAGAGAACACAGACAGACCAGAGGGCTGAGCAACAGGATGCACACAGAAGGTCTCGGCCTCTTCCCTCTGCTCAGGATTCTGCCTCCACCGGCATCCAGACAGGGCTGCACCAGGAAGGAACATGAAGGAAATACCTGGTGATTCACCCTGTGTGTGAATGGACACATGAGGGAGTGAAAGGAAGAAAGGAAGAAAAGAACCTTTGGTCAGCCATCCTTAACTTTCTCATCAGTCTGGCCAGTGGCCTAAACCAGAGAATGTTGACATAAGAGTGTGCAGCTAACCCTCGTGTGTGTGTGTGTGTGTGTGTGTGTGTGTGTGTGTGTGTGTGTGTGCCTTCAGAGCAAAGACTAGCATGGGCCATTCAGGGTCTGCACCAGACTCCAGAGTCACAGCCTCCTCACCACCACCCACTTCAAGGTGCTCTCATCCCTGGTGTCCAGGTGAGGAAGCAGAGATCCCAGAAGACAGGTGTCATGCCAGGCCACCCAGCCGGCTAGTGGCAGAGGTGGGATGCTCTCCTGAAACACGCATTTCCAGGCTGAGGGCAGAGTACTTTCCTCTCTGGCTCACCAATCTGTTCATTCATTCACTCATTTTCCCACTCACTCATTCCTCTAGCTGTGGCAGCGAGGGATGGAATCCCCTCCCCTGCTACTCAGGACTCCTCCCCAGAGGCTACTGCTCCACTTCTATGGTGACTGTCTGGAGTTCGGACAGGGCTGGGGAGGGGAACCCTGGGATGCAGAGTCACCACTGGGAACTGCTGATCTCAGGGGACCAGCAAAGGATTAGCTTACACACTGCTGGGTTGGGAGGACATCAGCAACAGAGAGGTGCAGTCAGGACCCGAGCAGGTGCCACACACTGAGGTCTCCTGTCCACAGCACCTTGCATGAGCTACTTGCTACATCCCCACAGGGGAGATACAGATGACATCCCTGTCCTTGTTACAACCCAGAGACCAGGCTTGCATGCTGTGGAGCTGGAGCTCGAGCCAGAGCCCTCCTAGTTGGCTCCCTTCCTGACCAGAGCCCAGCATCTGCAGTGTGGAGACCCGCCCACCCGGGTGGGTGAGCCAACCCTGCTCAGGCACGGTGCCCACTGGTCATCTCACTCCTCCTTCCTGCTCCTGTCCTTCTTTGAGGGTTGCAGAAGGCTTTGGGTCCACAGAGGGCTTCTGAAGGAACTCCCTTAGGAGGGAGCCAGTAATGACACCTGCTGGCTTTCAGAGCGCCTCTGAGAGCTGCCAGGTGGAGCTGCGTGTTTCCTGCAGAGGTGGCCATGGTCCTGAAGGAGGTCCAGCAGCAGGGCTGCAAGGTCCATGATGGCTCCCTCCTGTTTTTTCTTTGAAGGTAAACTGGAAGTATAAGGGCTTCCCTGCACTGGGTGGTGGGTCTTCAGGGGTCAGACTGGGAGCTGCAGCCTCTGGGTGCATCTCCTTGTTTCCTGGAGCACCCCATAAAGCAGCCAGAGTAGTCCCAAGCCTGGTCTCTGTATCCTTTGGAACTGATTAAGGACTTGACTGTCACACCAGGGACGACAGCTCAGCTTTGCTAAGCAAGTACTGTGACCCTGGACATGTGCTGTGTCTCCCTGGTCCTACCTGAAAATGAAGAATTGATAAGAGAAAAACCTGTGACATGCAGGACATCAGCTCCTTCCCTGTGGCCACTGTCACTTGGGTTCTGCTGGCTGAAGTGCTGGGCCAGCCTCTAAACCCAGACCCTGAGGCTCAGAGTCTGGCTGGCAAGTGGGGAGGCCAAGACTCGCACTCAGGCCCGGATGGTATTGGTCCAGTGTGCCAATGCTGAAAGCCACTGGGTCCAGCATTTGGGAGGCAGACAAGCAGGAGAATCAGAAGTTCAAGGCCAGCTTGGGCTACATAGCAAGTTGGAGCCCAGTTCCATGAGACTCTGTCATTCATACATACACACTCCTGAGCTGAATGACTCCTGACACTGCTCCTCACGGGATTTTCAGGTGGGTGGTGGGGGAGTGAGCCAGCAGCCGGGGCTGTACCACAGAAGGTCTCTGCGCCTGGAAGACCTAGTGGCTTCCGAGCTGAGCCCTCAAGGTCGCTCAGTGGTGTTGCTGGTGCAACTATAAATCGCTCTTCTAGTATTCCATCCCCAACATTCCAAGAGATCCATGACATTCCATCCCACCGCCCTCACCTTTAACCCCTCTTTCTGGAAGGTCAGAAGGAGAGGTGGCCCACCCATTTAGTGTCCCCATTTATGACAGGTAAGGATCACTGACCACCTCACCTCACTCACTCAGCACATGGTGGGCCTTCACCTTCGGGTCATGTCGTTTTCTAATATTTGGAGGGGTGGGGCATGGCGGTGAGCAGAAGGCCAGGTGGGGGGCTCAGGAGCCAGAAGCTGCCAAACTGGCTGAAAACCTGGAGAAGCCCTTCCTGGAATCCAATATTCCTGTTGTAAAATGAAGGTGCTGGGTGGAACATTTCCTCCCTGCCCTGTTTCCTTTTTCTGTCTTTTCAAAGCAGGGTCTTACTCTAGCCTAGACTGAGCTGGGATTCCCTATGTAATCCCAAAATGGCCTTGAACTCAGGGACTCCTACCTCTGCCTCCCGAATGCTGGGGTTAAAGGCATACGTCTTCTTTCTTGATTCTGCTGTTCTGTGGCCTTCGAGAACTGACACAAGCAGCCAGGTGACAGGGGCCACATGCTTCTCCTCAGTCCTGTGCCCACTACCACGGCCCAGCTCCCCTTCTGGGCCTCTTCTGAGGCATCATACTGTGCAGGCCCTAAGTCAGAGACCCTTAGCTTTGTGGGGGGTAGGCTGGAGGCCTTAGCCCTCCTCCCCCCAACTACATCCCAGAGATGTCCAAGGAGCTCCTACAGGGCTCAGTAACTTTGCCCACTGGGATAAGAGGTGAAGGAACAGGCCTCATCTACAAAGTGGGAGTTACAGGCAAAATGGCTAGATCCGGAAGTGCTCAGTTAATGCTCCACAGAGAACTGTTTACTTTTCTATCATCAGTGATATTGGTGTTCAAAATACAGTGAAAGGTTAACAACTGACTGCAAGACATTCAGCAGTGTGGGTGAAAGGGCTGGGGCTTGGCCCCCTTTCCCTGGGCGTCTCTCTGGGGCTTGTGGCTTTTGGATCTGAGCATGCCATCTTCTCCCTCGGTTAATGTTTCCCCAGATCAGTTCTATTAGGAATGGAAAGTCCCAGAACTGAGGAAGACCCCAGGCTGAGTAAGCAATGGGACAGCATAGTTCTTGGTCAGCATGCCCTGGGTCCCATCTTGCCTGGTAATACCAGCAGTCTCAGCCACATAGTGAGTTGAGGGTCAGCCTGGGCTACATGAGATCCTGTCAGAAAAGCAGAGAAAGTTAGCCATGCATGATGGATGGCTCATGCCTAGAATCCAAGCCCTCAAGATACAGAGGATCACCTTGAGTTCAAAGCCAGCCTAGGGCTACAGAATGAATTCCAGGTCAGCCTGGGTTACATTGACACCTGCCTCAAAAAAAAAAAAAAAAAAGTGACGAGGGCTGGAGAAGTGGCTCAGCAGTTAAAGGCACTTGTTTGAAAAGCCTGATGACTGGTTCAGTTCCCCAGCACCCACATAAAGCCAGATGACAAAGTGGCACATGCATTTGGTGTTCATTTGTAGTGACAAGAAGCCCTGGCATGCCCATTCTCCTCTCTCTCTCTCTCTCTCTCTCTCTCTCTCTCTCTCTCTCTCTCTCTCCTTGAAAATATTTTTTTGAAATGAAAGACTTTCAAGGTGCATTAGTCCCAGTTCTTTTCCTGAGGCAGAGCTTATCCTCCACACAGACCATCCACCACCCTTCACCCTCAGCTGCCCTTGACTTCCTCCCCAGATGGGGCGCTCACTACCTAAAGGCTGTCCCACCTCTCCTTCCCCTGGTTCTGCCAGAGCCAGTGAGCACCCTCCACCCAGTCGTCCAGCCCCTCTTCCTTGGGGACAGAGACCACAACATGATTCCTCCTGGAGAGAGAAGCTTGGAGACACACAGCAGAGGAGTCCAAGAGGCAGCCAGGCCCCAGCTCCACTCCCCCTCCTCTGCCTGGCCTCTCTCTGGTCCTTTTTCACCAGAACTGCTGCTGAGAGAGGCAAAAGAGCCTCCCTGGATGCCGGTTCCAGTGTTGCCTGGAAGGCCTGCAGCCCCATTTTGTGGTAAAGACTTCAGGATGTCCCTGTGTGTCTGATTTCACAAAGTCATACACAGGCAGAGATGGAAACGCCCAGCTCTGGATTGTCACCAAAGGACTCTTGTCTGTTACATTCTGGGAGTGGGAGGAGGAGCAGTGGCCCCTGCTTGCTACCTGGTATGGGGGGAGCTAAGGGTAGGAGCTCTGGGGCTCTGTAGACCCAGCCTGCTCCTTCCCCAGTGTGGGGTCTGCAGCAGCCCCCTCCACCCCATGTCACTTTGCTGTCCCAGGCATCTGCAGAAAGGAGCAAGCAGGGACCCTCCTCACTGGGTTGTGAATATCCAATGAGGTCAGTTCCAGCCCCATGGGGCTCTTTCCTGAGCAGTTCTTAGCTGGGTGGTCACATCGAGGGAAAGCGAGTCCCCTTGCAAGAGGGACTTTGTGTAGTAGACTGTGGACTCTTTCTGGCCCCTAGGTCAGAGGACCTCAGCGTTCCTTACCTTAGAGGCCCAGAAGGATGTTTAATCCTATGCTCTCAGAGGCTGGGGTTTGCCAGAACCAGAGCCAGCTCCTTCCAGGTCCATCCGCCCAGAGTTCTGGAATGTGCAGGTTCCGGTTATGAGAACCAAAGGTTACGAAAGGCAACCTCCTCCCCAACCCCCAACTGTGTGACTTGTTCCAATCAGGCAGCTTTCTGGGCTTGAGCCTTGGGGCATAAAAGCCTTGGGGAAAAAGGGCTGTAGAATATTCTGGAATCATAGGCTGTCCTCACTGACCTTGCCAGGGCTGGGTATGGGTGGGGACAAGTGAGATGGGATGTGGCATGTGTGGGCGAAACATGTTGAAGGAGGTATGTGTATTTAGCATATTGCTTGGGAAGTCAGAAGTGGGTGTGAGTTCCAACTCCATCCTTTCTCCCTAAATCACCTTAGGCTGGTGAGACTTTCCTGACTGTCACCCATCTATGGAGCTGACTTCAACAGCTAATGAAGCCCGAGCTCTCGGTGGTTCTTTCCTTACACAGGCTGGGGGCTGAACTGTCTCCTGGTCTTCCTAAAGGGGCTCCCAAGCCTGGGTCACCCCAGGATCTAACACTCTGCAGCTAGGTGGTAAGACAAGTCAGGCCAGGGTCTACCATTGGACTGGAGACCTCTTTAGCTTCGGAGTCTGGGCAAGAGAACTCCCCAATATCCTGTCCAGCCAAGTGTGTTATGGGAGGGCCAGCTGAGGCCCTCATCCAAATGCCTGACAGGAAGCCAGGTGGGCAGGTAGGAAAAATGGACAGACAGGGTTGGCGAAGGAGAGCAGGCAGAGTGGGTGGGGGACCAGGAGCTTGGACACACTGCCTGGAACAGGGTCCTCTGAAAGGCTGGGCCCATGAGGAGCCAGAAAGGAGAGTCCTGGTGTTGACTGACTTGGCTTCTTTCTTTCTTTTTTTCCTTCCTTCCCTTTTCCCTCCCTCCCTCCCTTTCTTTTTTTGGTAGTGTCTTGCTCTAGTCCGTGGCTCTGCCTCCTGAGTGCTGCGATTAAAGGCGTGAGCCACCGCACATGGCAGCTTTTTTCTTTTTAACAAAAGCAATATATTTATTTATATATTTATTCATTTGCGAGGGTGTGAGTATGGGTGTGCCAGGGCCTCTTGCCATTGCAAACAAACTCCAAAAGCATGCACCATGGAATGGTTGAGCCTGGAGAGGAGGCAGGTTATTCAGGGCCCACAGTTGGGGGAGGAGTGGGAGATCTGGGGAGCTCTGCATGTTTTCCCTAGTGTAAAGTGCCCAATAAGAAATGGACCCCAGGTCAGGAGTGGTGGTGCACGCCTTTAGTCCCACCCAGCACTTGGGAGGCAGAGGTAGGAGGATCACCCTGAGTTCAAGGCCACCATAGACTACACAGTGAATACCATGTTAGCCTGGGCTAGAGGGAGACCCTACCTAGACAGAGGGGAAGAAAGAAAGAAAGAGAAGAAAGAAAGAAAGGAAAGAAAGAAAGAAAGAAAGAAAGAAAGAAAGAAAGAAAGAAAGAAAGAAAGAAAGGAAGGAAGGAAGGAAGGAAGGAAGGAAGGAAGAAAGGAAGGAAGGAAGGAAGAAAGAAATGGATCTCAGGGCTGGAGAGATGGCTCAGCGGTTAAGGCACTTGCCTGCAAAACCTAAGGACCCTAGTTCAATT
>PVHP010031236.1:0-21161 GCA_004024765.1 Zapus hudsonius | reverse complement strand
TGGGGGAGATTATCCAGAGGCATGGCCAGGAGAACCTGGCTGAATACTAGGCTATCCATGGTCCCCTGTCACAAGGACTGATCCAGACGACCCATGGAGGAGGTTATCCAGTGGAGGGGGGAGGGGAGGGCAGTGGGGAATTAGGGATAACAACTCATTGTTTGCCCACTAAATGTTGTAACTCATTATGGACAATAAAGTAAAAAAAAAAAAAAGAAGTTAGATTCAGGTACCTGACATCACAGGCAGGATACAAAAGTGTTTCTTCACAACTAGGAACTTCACTGAATCAGCCCTTCCTTCAGCCGAACTCCTAACAACTGCTGATCTGTCCCAACACTGTGATTCTGTGACTCTGAGATGCTGTCAGATGGAATCATAAAGTGTGTCATTCTTTGCCAGCGGCTTTTACACTCAACAAAATATCCTTAGGAACCATTCAGCTGTTTGTGTGAATTAATAATTTGTTTGTTCCCTTTTATGGCGCTCAGGTTCTCTGGTATGGCTGGATTCTAGTTGAAGATGCGTTCACTGGTTAAAGGACATTTTAGTTCTTTCCAGTTAGATGATCACAAATAAAAGTCTATTGGCATACATGTACAGGTGGTATGTGAACACACATATTTTTCTTAGATAAATATTGAGTACAATTGCTGGGTTACATAGTGTGTCCTGATAAGAAATCTCCCCTGTCTTGTACCATGTCAGTAGATCAGGAGAAAGTCAGCTGCTTCGCTGCTTCATCAGCTATTGGCTCTGCCCAGTTCTTGTAGGTGTGGTTATTCCCTACCTTTCATTTCTGTAACCTTGATGCTGTTGTATAAATACCTTGGTCCAAACTGAAGTTTACCTTCCTATCATCTTGATGGTGTTTTGGGAGGAACATTTCTGAATTGGGTTGAATTTCCTTGTTTCTTTTATGGTCAATACACTTGATAACATGTCTGAGAGTGTTGCGCCCTCTCCCTGCTCCAACTACTGTCTTCTAGAACCTTCTTCTAAAAGTTTGGTGGTTTGAGGCCTATGATTCACTGTGTGTTAATTTTGGTACAAAGCATGATGTTGAGATGGAGGCTTGTGACTTGAAGCTGTTTTTGAACCTACAAGGATTTACTTGCTTTAGCACCATGTGTTGAAATGATTACCCTTCTTCCACTGCGTTTCATCTGTTACTTTGTCAAACACCTGTGGCCATTCTCTTATGGGGCTGAATGAGATTGTGAGAAATTTATTTCTCCCCTCATTGAACACCATGAAAGCAATGACTATTCTTTTCATTATTTTTTTTTCCTGATTTTCTCTGTCAAGTGCCCAGCACCTACTTCAGGAAGTGTTTGCCTATCTCTGAAGCATAGTTTAAGCACTCAGATATTTGTTGGAAGACTAACCAACTAAGCTGATAATAGTTTACAAAGCATTTGAAGCATGCAGAAAGCGGCATGTGCTCACTGTGGCTGTTGCTGTTTCTGAGTTAGTTGGTGTTAGAAGGTGACATAGAATTGGGTCAGATCATGTGTCCTTGTGATTCTCACACAATGATGGTTCAACCTAATCCACTTTAAAACTTTTCTTTTTACAATAAATTTAGAAACTTAGAGTTACTTTATAATTCTGCCTAACAACTTTTGAAGTAGATACCAGGGCCGGGTTCATATATAAACCATTTTTAGTTCTCAATAGCCAGTTCAGTGGAATATTTTTTTAAAAAAAATCTTTAAATCATCTTGCATATGACTGTAGTATGGAATATGCATTTTTGAAACCAATGAATCCTTGAAAACTGGGCCCAAGGGCATATGAGCCACTTTTGCATGATTGTGACCAAAGTGTCTGACAGAAACAAGTTGAGGAAGCATTGACTGTGGCTCACTGTTTCAAGTGTTTCAGTCAGGCATGGGGAAAGGGAAGGCAAGGCAGAGCAGCTCAGCGGATGGCTGTGGGAGTGTGTGACAGAGCTGATCACATCACTGTGGGTCAGGAACCAGAAAGCAAGGGAAGAATCAGAGGCCAGGCCCTCAAAGCTCATCCCTAGGAATCTACTTCTTCCAGCCAGGGCTCCACTTCCTAAAGATTCCCCAGCCTTCTAATAGAGCAGCACCCACTGGGAGCCAAGTATTGAAAACATGAGCTCATGAGGAATATTCTAGACTCAATCAGAACATGTGTAAACAGATTAATTTTTCAGTAGCAAGGTAGAGCAATGAAAAGATACTGCTAATAAAACACACCACAGTGTCATGCTTGCAGCCTATGCACATAATGCCATGTTGGATTAATGGAAATGCTAATTTCAGCTTCATTCTGGTCTCCTAACTAGGAAAAACAGAATCTCACAAACCTTTTATTAAGCAGCAGACACAGAAAGCAAGAGGGATGTTTGAATGGAAAACTCACTAAATTGAAACTCATAGAACCACATTCCCATTCTCTTGGAATATTAGAATTTATACCAAGCCTTTATTTTCATGTTAAACGCCATTCATTGCTGTCACAATGAGTTAAAATAGATTAACAAGAATAGCCAGTAGGAATAATTCGTGCTATTCCAAATCTTTGTGGAGTAGTTCATGTGATAATTGTTGAGCCCAACATTTATTTCCAAAGAGTGACACAGTATGCAATAATTTGTAATCCTTGTAGAGCCATTGTAAACGTTATTATGAGAATGTGTGAGTCGAAGTAGGACACGCTGAGATAGAATGCAATGCCTGGCTCATAGAAAAATCTCCATATGTCTTGGTGAACAAACACTGCTTTTATTTGATTAAGTATGACAGCATGGCATTGTGGGCAGGCACTGGGGTGGAGTCAGAGGAAGCAGGAAGGAAGAACCCGTCATCATTAGAGTGTCATGTCACCTGCTAGGTGATTCCCATTTATTTTGTTTATCAACACTTAAGACAGGCAGTGTTCAGGCAGCTTGTAAGTGAAGGAGCTGAGATTTTAAAAGGGGGTTGAGGAGCTTCCTCACGGACAAGACTGGAGTCACTGTGTGATGTCAAACCTCACTGTTGTTTGATTTCATACCAGTGAAACTCAAGGCTTCACACGGATCAGCTTGTGACTTTTCTCCCTTGCCCTTATGATTGTTTTTTTTTTTGAATACGGTTCAATTGAAGATGGCTGGAGGTTAGGGTGAGGACTTCTGAGTCTGTGTTTTGAATAGTCCCAGGTCATTCTGATCTAATGTGAGTATCAACCATTCAACTAGGCGAGGGCCTAGCCAAGGTGACTAACTGTTCTTTAGCTCAATGTAATAAAGAAAGAGTGTCTATCAAACAGAAAGTGCTCTTGAGCTGCACTGACAACAGTGATCTTGTGTTTTGCAAATAAGTAGTTAGTGTGGTGACATTTCAATGGCTGTATTACGGGCAGGATCCCTTAACACAAGGTCATGGAAATGTGACACCTGCCGGAAGAACTGGGAAGTCTTCAGGAATAGTTGTCCACCGAGCTGTGGCAGCACAGGGGAGGTTGGGGCTAAACCAAGGCCATCAGATGCAGAAGTTTGCTTATGACATGCAATCTGAGAGATTTCTGGAATTGGAAGGGACATTTCTGGATTTAGTTTGTTAGGACAAAAGAACAGGAAGAAAGGAGGGAGTGAAGGAGGCACAGGAATGAAGGAAGGAGAGAAGGAAAGGGAGGCAGGAAAGAGAGAAGAAAGGAAGGAAATAAGGGACAGAGGGAAGAAAGGAGCGAGGCAAGGAAGGAGAGAGAAGAAGGAGACAGAGAGGAAAGAGAGACAAAAGGAAGGAAATAGGGAGAAAGGAGTGATCGAGGGAGGGAAGGAAGAGAGGAATGAAGGAGAGAGGGAAAGAAGGGGAAGGCAGAGAGACAAGGAAAAAAGAGAGGGAGCGGAAGAGGGAAGAAGGAGGGAGGGATGGAGGGCAGCAGGTATGGCCCTTTGGTTCCTGTGTTTCCATAAACCGTGTTCCCCAACATGTTCTTAAGCTTGGGGACGACTGTCATGCGCAGTGTGTGATGCTGCATCCTGTTGCTTATCAAGTCAATGGAGCAGAGTCATCGTTTTCTAAAGAGGCGCCCGGATGCCCCCGCACATCCGTGGGTCCTGCACCCTGCTGCGCCTGTCTCATAACTTCACACAAGCTCCAACTGAAATTTCATTCATTTATTTATTGAATTTATGTATTAACTTTGAGAGAGAGAGAGAGAGAGAGAGAGAGAGAGAGAGAGAGAGAGAGAGAGAGAGAGAGACTGAGACTATGGGCCAGCGCCTCTTGCCTCTGCAAACGATCCCAGATACATGCACCACATTATGTATCTGGCTTTATGTGGGTACTCGGGAATCAAACCCAGGTTGCCAGGCTTTGCAAGCAAGTGACTTTAACCACTAAGCCATTTCCTCAGCCTGAAGTTTCAAAGACCCTAACATACTGACTCCCAGTGATCTTACCCAGAGTCGTACCACTGAGCCTGCCATGCTGTTAGGAAGGTGCTGGCTGTCACCATCATTGGACAGGAAGATTAGTGATCTTCTTTTGAAAGAAGCAGGAGAGAGGAAGTCACTACAGGGCCTTTAGAAACCAGCTTATGAGAAACAAAATAACCCATTAAAATTCAACACAATACCCTGAATTCCTGTTAGTCATTTTTGAAAAGAGAAACAGGCATTGGTTACACAAAGATAAGGCCAAGATGCTTAACAGCAGGTAATTGAGAGGCTCTGGGGCCAGTGGAAGGAGGAAATGGGCCTCAGTCAAGATGACTTGGACTTGGCCAGGGGAAGCATGTAAGGTCCACCCAGCATGCATTCTGGGTTGTCCTTCTGATTTCAACAAACTCTTTAGTGTCCTGTGAATGTGCATTGGGAGATGTTTGGAAAGAACAGTCCTTCAGTGTATTCACAAGTGGCCAGGTCACCCCTGCAAGAGAATACTTCACAAAGTAATGCCACCGGCCTCTGCGGCTGCCCCGGAGCAGGCACGCGTTAACTCCTTCAGAGCAGGCCTGAAAAGCTTACATTCAGGGAACATTAATCTGGAAACAAGTGTACTTTTGTGTCTGGGGAGGATCCCTTTCAATGCCATCAATTTAGTACATCGATAGACTGAGATCCTAGCCTCGCTATCAGGTTGCCTCCGAGCTGAGACCCCCTCACAGGCCTCGCTACTTAATTGAGACTTATCTGAAATGGAGTGAAACCATGTATTCGCCCGATCCCTCTCCTCTCTACCCTCAGCCACTCCTCGAAGTTTCTTAGGAGGGAAAATAGCCTCCAAGGCAATCTGAATTTCACTCTGTCAATAGCATGTTAGCTGAGGTCAGGAGAAACATGCACCAACACACATGGACCCTTGTCCATGCACACCACACACACGCACACACAGGCACACATGCCTATGATGGGGTAAAAACCATGCGTGGCCTTTGCTCATCTGGGTCTGCTACGACAAATTCTGACATTCCAAGAGTGACATGTAGACACTTGCCAAATGTCACTGGATTCTTTCCTGATGTGAGTTTTTGGAAGAAACTCCGCAGCTTTGAGGTGAATGCTATTAAAATCAGGGGATAGAATTTCAGGTAGTGGCTATTTTCTGAGGGCTCACAACCTTGTGTGGACAATCACCACTGAACCTGGTTTATGGAGTGCTTGGCTTTGCTTGTATATCTGTGTTCTTAGTAGTTAATATACCTTCCAAGGCTCAGGGATGATTGCAAAAGAGGCGACAGAAAGAATATAAGAATCTGGGGAAGGGAAGGATCTCTTTACAGTACTGTCTTCCAGACACAAAGTGACCATGATAATTATGACCTCACAGTGATCACAAGACCTGCATAATCCGAGAGGGAAAATGATGACGTCAGAATAGAAAAGAGACCAATTGGAAAGCAGAAGGGATTGTCATATGTATGGAGGTTGTCAATAAAAAGTTTAAAAAAGTAGAAAAAGCATCTGCCATAGAAACTTATATTCTTTACATGGTTGATACTGTGAGAAACTCATGCTTCTGTTGCTTTATTGTTAATAACAATATTAAAATAATAACACTCATGAGTTAATGACTGTTCAGGAGTTACTGCTGGGCACTTCACTGTACCAGCCCATATCCACATGACAGTCCAACTCATCAGAAAGGGAGAGGCAGAAAGACAGACGATTTCTTCAAAGTGACACAGCTCATCAATGGCTAAGGACACAGCTCCAAAGCCCTGTCCCCTGCCCCATGCATGTCCTCATGCTAAGGTGACTTGGAAGAACCTTCAACAAAGCTTCCTTGCCCATTGGCTGTCTAGCACGTGATTCAAATCCAGGGAGGTAAAGTTATGTGCATTTTTTTGTTGTTGTTTTAAACAACAAAAACGACTGGAGAATTTGAAGGCCATTATGGAGTTAGTTCTAGGTCTCTGTTTTAGTTGCTTCCAAAATTATTCATAGTTTCATATTATACTTCTTAGAAACTCAAATTATCCAATCAAAGACTAGGTTATCAATTTAAGATATGGTGTGGCTTAAAATGTTCCCTTTTATTTTGAAACACAACAGTACCACAAGTAGACATACGTGAAAGGGTGTTTCCCCTATCTAATCCAGCTGCTTCACTTGTCCCAGACAAGCTGAAGATTCTAGGTTACCACTTGAGTCAGGGCCATCCTGTCCCCTCTTACCTGTGTCCTGCCTCCCTCTTACCAAGGCAGGGATCTCTTGGGAATACTGAAAATGAAGCCATGGCCTCTGTCCATTGTCCCTCCATGACATCTGCTTTCCCTTGCTTTCATCTCTGATGATCTATGTCTGTCCTTCCTAACCTCTGTCCTAACCTCTCAGGGAAGTCATCCTGGAGCTTTTTGTGTTGGAAGAGGTCCCTGTGTGGCCCCACTGTCCCCTCCACAGTGGTGCACTGTCTCAGGCCTGAGGACTGAACTGTAAAAGTCATTGTTAGTTTTGTACGTTTAGCCCCTTCATAGCTGGGAATGGAGTCCCTGTAATTCCCCATCTGGCTCCCTGAGGAAGGCAGGCCAGAAGCTAAAAGTCAGTGGGTTTCCTGAGGTCCCTGTCCCTGAGGCTCTCAGGCACACTCCCTCAGTGCCGAGGGTACTGGGGGGCCGAGGAGGAGCCCAGGTGGGGCTGGGTGGAACCTTTGCTCTGTATTCTGGACCTCCACACCGACCTCTCTTTGTACCTCTAAGTCCCCACAGTGTGCTAAACCCCGTTTCTCTGGTAGGTGGAAAATAGCCAAAGATGTGAGTTCCTGCCTGTCACTGCTGGGGGGGGGGAAGCTGCAGGGGGTTCCTTGGCCTTTTCTTCCCTGCTTCATTTAATGAATAGTTGCAATGTGCCAGGCATTATGGTAAAGACGGGGGCCGAAAAGAGATCAGACATGTTCCATACCTCCATGTGCTCTATGGAGCTCTTCCAGAGTGTTGACCGATCATTCCTTCATTCATCCAGGCCTTCAGCTTACTCTCCAGTCATTCCATTCATGCCTGAGCTTTGATTTTCTAAAAAGCTGAGTGAGTGAGGAGGACCAGTCATATTTCCACAGGTACATCTCTTTCTCCCAGCCCTGAGGTACATTGTCGGTTTTAGGAGAGGGTCCCTTCTGTGCCCTGATGGCTCCCACAAACCACCTTCTTTGCCTTCTAACATGAGGGCAGCCTGGCCAGTTTCTCAGGTCCACTCCTCAGCAGGTTCATCCACACACCTACTACCTGTCAGGGAACACTTCCTGCTGTCTTCATCATCGTAGGCCACTATCCCAAAACATCATAGATTTGGTGGTTTTCCAACAATACAAGCGTATTTCTCACTGTTCTATAGACCAAAAGAGGGGGAGAAAGCTCCCTGGGGTCCCTTTGATGAAGGCACTAATCCCATCCATGAGAGCTCCACACTCATGACCGACCTCATCATCTCCTCAGGAGCCTTTGCTTTGGGTTTCAAATGAAACAGAGAATAAAAATGAGAACAGAACTATCAGCTCCTTCTGAGGATCATGAACCAGATGGCTACTTGGATGATGACACTTTGTTGTAGTTTTCAAAGTCACCTTAGGATGCCAACATGCAGTGACAAGACCATGGCTTGGAACTGTGTCCTAGACAATTGATGAGTTGGGCCACCATGGTGTCATTGGGTAGAGGTCAATGTAGGGGAAGTGGTCAACTCACGAATATGACGATTTTAGCTTTGTTCTCAACAATGATAGAAATCTCATGAGGGAGTTTAGAAAAGAGAAAGATGTAGAAAAGCATCCCAACGAGAGCCAGAAACTAGGCTGTGGCTTCTCAGTCATGTTGAGAGAGGATTTAGCTGTCACTTTTAACTAAGAGAGAGCAGTCCCAATGGTCCCCTGACCAAGCCCTGAAAGAACCTTCCAGGCTGTTCAATCTGTTGGTCTCAAGTCCATTCCAATGGGCACTTTATGAAGTGACTAATAGGAAATGTTCCACCTGATGTTTGTGGTAAACCTACTCATGGGTTTTCCCAGCTAACTCACCACCATATCAATTAGGATAATTTTAGGCCCGCTTTAATGTTAATTATGACCTGCAAGAGAATGGCTAAGAGGTTGCGGTGTGAAGTGTGGTGCTACATGGCGGGGCCTGAAGAAGGTTGGTTATATTTTTTTTTTGGAAGCAACCCACGTGATGACTGTAATTTTCACAGCAGGTCTAATTTGGGAAGTATATTATACAGAGTGCGAATTAAAAAAACTTCCACCTCAATATAAAGGCTTCATCATTTTCTCTAGTCAAAATGCAATTTAGTAACCAGTAATGACTTCAATAAAGTTTATATTAGAAATCAACTTTTTTACTCTACATGCACGTGGGTTCTTAGAACCCAAAAGATATCATGTTTCAGCCTCTTTTCCAGCTTCATCCTTCTGGGGAAAACAATGGGACTGGCAATCCTTCTTCGCTGAACTTTTATTGGGAGTTAGTTCCATGCTCACAGCTGGGTTGGAACAAGGCCTTGGGGTGACTGACAGGCAGCTCATCATGAAAGAACTCAAGTCGAGGAGGCAGCAGGAAGAGAGAGTGTTCATCAGCCAACATAAAGATATCATTTGTGTCTTTTTAATTTGTGAGGTCGTTTAAGGAAGCGGTTATGTCTATACTAGACTGCAGAACTGGCTGGCATTACTTTAACTCTGCAGTTCCGATGATTATATATGACATCACGTTATGTTACATAACATAACAGTAATGTTAATATGCTGTGTGATTGAAGTGCGTTGATGCCCTGTGTTAGGCCTGCTTCCTACTTTCAAAGTGGGAATAATCATCGGTCAACACCATATAGTATCAGTTGTGAAGCCTGCTGAGTGACTTCATGGATACCTCTAGAGCACAGAAGAAGGTTCTCTTGGGTGTTAGCAATGGCTGCTGCTCTAATCAGAACCAGTGGACACATGGAAATCAAGGTAAATTCCAAAAAGGGTAGAATGAGAACTGCATGTCTTCAGTCCCTCTACCTCAGCCCTCGGATAACCACTGTTTGGTGGCGTTACTTAGACCCGTCCCTTAGTTTTTCAGATGAATTGAGAACTTTACCTTGTGAACACATTGTATATTGGTCATCGTCCCATTGGGTTATACTCCTATCTTCCCTCTTCCCCACCCCGTGGCTCCACTGAGGGCGCTCCTCAGTGAGGGTCACATTATTCACTGTGGGGTCATGAATGTACCAGTCAGCCTCAGATTATGCCTTCCCACCCTATGGTTCTTGCATTCTTTCAGTCTTCTCTTCTGTAATGGCCCTTGAGCCTTTGGAGGGCATGCTGTTGAGCTCTTGGCATCCTCTAATTTGTGAGTTTTGAGTCTCCTCAGTGTCCTCCACCATCTCCCAGGAGGACATTGGCAGGCTAGCAGTGAGAGCGACACTCATGCTTGATGCACACTTCCTCTGTAAGGACTCCTGGGCCCTGGCTGACAGGATAGCGATAACTCATCTCTGCTATGTAGCCAGCTCTCTTTCCTTGTTGCACTGATGGGTCTTGGGTATCCCTGGTAACTGCTGACATCTGGGCCCTGGGTGGCCTAGACTACTCAGTGTAGTGTAGGAAACTCTGTGGAGTGACATCAGCTCCGGAGTCCCTAGCAACAAAGACTCAGGGAGACAGGCCAAGGACCTCATCCCTTATTGAAGATGAATATATTCATAAATATGATCTCATGAAAGTGGATATAATAAGCTTTCTTCTCTAAATGAGTAAGCTTTTAATTATCATTTAGATGCCTTATTTTTTATTACTTCCCCCCCCTTTCTAGTCCCCCGTCTACTTACATAGTCAGGTTGTCATCGACTCTGACAATCTGATCCAGCCAGACCCTTCCATATCTTTCTCCATACTCTTGTAGTCTATGGGAACCTATGAGGCTCATTCTTCTAGTAAAATGTGGTCACATTTTTTTTCTCCATATTAGTCAATAGATTTTATTTCCCATAGATTTAAAAACAGCAGCCAGCAGTCCCTCTGAGTCAATTTGTATCAGGTGTATCTCACTCTTTGTTATAATTATCTAATATTTGTTGCTTTTAGTATTCATTGAAACATCTTGCCATGGCCAGCATTTTGTCTTCATGTATGCAACTAGTCTTTTAAAAAAATATCTTATTTTTCTGGGTAATTTCCTAGGAGTGGGATTGTAGGTTGCTGTCTATATTTTTAATTTTTGGAGAATTTGAGGAGGTGGGTTTAGGGACCTTAGAAAGCAGTTAAAGGCATAGACATTTGTACAGGAGGAATGAGCTTCCCAGGTGTCATAGTCACATGTTGCTGGGGTGAATCTCCAAACCAGGCACAATTTGGGGGAGGAAAGTATTTATTGAACAGATCCAGGGGAAGTTGAGGAAAAGGCTGGCTCCATTTTACAGAAGTAAGCAGAGAAAGAGAGAGAGACAGAAGCCTACCACCAGCACCTCAAGCAAGCACACTCCCAAACTAGCAAAACAAAAGGAACTCCAGGCTTGAGCTCAGACTGCTTTTTGCATATGTGTAGCTAGAATTCCAGACCCACCCCAGAAACACCTTAGGGCTGAACCTTAGGATCTGGCCAACAGTGACACTTCCTCCTCTAGCCAGAACTGGCTGGAGACAACAATTTAATAACACAATTATAACAAACTCTATTGGGGGACATTATTCAAACTACCACACCAGGTCTACAAAGAAGGCTCAGGACAACGTAAGAGAGAGATGTGTCATCCATTTAGTGAAGGACAGGGCTGGGAACCCCTGGCTCAAGACATTCACTTCTTCCACATGGACAGAAGTAAAATCAGCCTTGAATTGTGACCAGTGTATTATAGCAAAAAAGACAAGAGCATTTCAAGTAGGGCAGATGTCCTGAAGGAAGGCTGGTGGACACACACACACACACACACACACACACACAGAGGATATAAGGGAACAGTGAAGTTACTTTACAGTTAAAGGCATCTTTAGCAGGGGGTGCTAGCTGGTGAGGCCAGGTGGGCAGGAGAGAAGGACCATGTTTAGGAGTTTAGATTTTGTTGTAGTCAGCCACACGCTGCTGGGATGAATCTTTTAGCCCGGCTCAATTTGGAGGAGGAAAGTATTTATTGAAACTACCAATTGAGGGGAAGTTCTATAACAGTGGAAGAGGCTGGCTCTCTTTCACAGGTCCAAGCAGAGAGAGAAACCCATCACTAACACCACACACAGAACAGCAAACAGGCAGGAGGGCCAAGGAGAGAATCTCTTCCCTTTTATATAGGCTTAGGGTGGGGTCTTGCAGTCCTACTCCAGACTTAATGGCTTCCTGAGTCTCTGGAATTTCCTTCCTGCACTGCCCACACAGGAAAGGATATTTACTTCTAGCTTCTTTGAACTTCATTACATCCTGCCCCCTACTGAGAGGCTGCCTTCCTATAAACATCCTCAGAGACCCACCCAAGCTTACTTGAAGGGTCAAGTTGACATCAAAACTTAACCATCACAGATTTTATCAAGGAAACTTCAGATGTCACGCTGATTCTCTCACATGAGCATTGGGGACATCACTGTGGTTGAGATTTACCAGAGCAATGGGAACTGCAAGTCAAGGAGACCAGTTGGGAAGTTGGCGCTGAAGACATGAGGATGTCTAGAGTTAAAGCCTCTGAAAAACAAATGCTTGAGACATTGAGTGTCTGTTCTCAAGAAACAGGGAAAGAATGAACCTCCCAAGGGACGATAGTGATAGACGGGAAGGTCAGACGTGGACATTCATGCCTAGAGGGTCATTGCCAAGTTGCTTGAAGCAATCATTCAAAGAAAGAGAGACCACAGTGGCTCTTAGCCTCACCACTTTGGAGACGTCTCCCCATATTCTAAAGGATTACCTTGATCTCACATTTATGAAGTAGGATCTGTTACATGGGGGAATATGTTTTATAGCCCCATGCTCTTGGCAATGAACAGACATCTCAGATTCCCAAGAAGAAAGCCATGATTCTATTATGAAATTAATTTTCCACTGACCCAGCTCCAGAAGGCCGTTTGAAAGATAAGTGTTGATTGATGTATGAAGATTTCCATCCAGCCTTATAAAGTATGGGATCTGCAAATCTGCAAGTAGAAATAGAGTTTTTTTCTGGCAAAAAATATTAATACTGTACTCTGGTGTTACCGGGCGATTGCTTTTCAACACCTGGGAGGACTTTTAAATGAACAATTCCTATTTATATCTTCCCCTCAAATAGCCTAGAACTCCCAGGCAACTTATAAAATTTGGAACAGGTCTGTGTTGCTGAGGTCATAACTCGATTAATCATAGAGCGCGCAAGCCCAGGCACATTACAATTACAGAGGGATCGTGTCGCAAACGATCCAGGCACCTGAACCCAGTGAAGGTCTGAGTCCCAGGAGAGGTTCTGCAAACAAAAATGCAAGGAATGAATCCAGGGACCAGTGCTGAGATCTATGGAAGTAGGTGAGCTTGAGAAGGAACTGGGAAATGAAAGATGAGAGGAGGAAGATGGAGGAAGGACCCCAGAGGATGTGTTTCCATGGCAGCAGGCACGCAGGAGGAGGGAGTTGAGAGAACAGAATAGTAAGAGGAGAACAGAGCATGGACTCCAGGAGGAAGGGAAGTGAGGGAGACCTTACAAGTATCCAGCAAACTCTCCTGCCTCCCAACCTGTTTCGGTCAGCTTTCTAGTTGCTGCGCAGAAAGAACCCAAACAAAAAAACAAGTGGCTTGTGGAGGAATGGGTTTATTTGGTTTAAAGACTCGAGGGGAGACTCCATCCTGGCAGGGAAAACGATGGCATGAGCAGAGGGGTGGACAGCACCTCTGCCACAGCACTGGAAATAGCAGCAGGAAGGGGTGCCAAACACTGGCAAGGGGAAGCTGGCTTATAACCCCATAAGCCCACCCCCAACAACACAGCTCTATCAAGGTTTTAAAATCAAAACTGCCATCAGCTGAGGATCGATCATTCAGAACACATTCATTCGTTTGTGGGGGACATCTGGATCAAACCATGACACCATCCTACTGAGAAAACCCAGAAGAGACCCAAGAAGTCAACCCACAACCTCCTTCCGTTTCATCAGGCCATGAATCCTGGGGCCTCTAGACTGATTCTCTCTATGAATGCATATGGCAGCAATGCGTGTATTGGAGGTAGATGAGCAGGAAGGCAGTCCCACAGGGAACTGTTTCTTTTCTTTCTCTGAAATGAACCCTCTTAGGCAAGATTGCTCAGTGGATAGTGCTTTCCCCTAAACATTGGAATGAGACTAGAGGGCCTGGAGGGGGGCTATTGAAGCACAGGTATGGATTCAAGGGACAAACTATACCTCCTGAGACCCCTGCAGGATTTAAGGTGTTTTAAGCCTAGGTATGAACATGAAAAATCTCACTGAGATGGGTAAAATAATAGCCACACTGCAGAAGATATCCATGTTCGAATCCTGGTAACCTGTGAATATACTGCTTTATTTAATAAGGGAGAACTTATTGGGAGACCAAATTTCCCATGATCCATTGAGCTTCAAACTCTTGTATGTCATGTCAGTGGACACTGGATATTTTGGAAAGTGCCAGTTCAACAAACCAAGCCTGTGTGGTTTGCAAGAGAATGACTCTTCGAAGAATTAATCCTTCAAGGGAACTGATGGTGTGGTTTGAATCCTCCACTTCTCTCCCTCTCTGAATGTTCTTCACTCCATGAACTTCCTTATTTCTAAAATGCTGATATCAATGGTCTAGAAAGGAATGGAGAATGGTCCTGTCTTTGACCTTAAGTGCCAGGATGTAAAGCTCTTAGCACTGTGGTGGCCCTTCTTATCAACTTTTAAAAAGGGCAGCTACTGTGCTTGCCATAGAAAAATAGTCATTATTGAGAAAGACACAGTCCCTGAAGCCAGGATCCCTTATTGGACAGGAGAATAAACAAATATGAAGGAGGCTGGCCAATTGTGTTGGATGGAAGTCCAGCCTCTCTGGTAAATATTAGCATGGTACTGAGCTCATCATAGGATGAAAATGATGTCAACAAGGGAGCAGAAAAACTGAGCCCCATGGAGTCCTGTGTTTCTTTTCTTTCTCTAAAATGAATCCTCTTGGGGATGGCAAGATGGTTCAGTGGGTAGTGCGTGAGCAAGCGTGAATACCTGAGACCAGCTCCTCGGAGCCCAGGGAAAGCTGATGCTATTGGCTAGCATCTGCCATCCCACCTCCCACCAACGTTAGACAAGAGAATTGCCTGGAAGCTCATGAGCCAGCCGGCCCGGTGAGTACAGTGCTGTGAGCAAGACCTTACCTCAAGCAAGGTGGAAGGCAAGGACCCACACCCCAAGATTTCCTATGACCTCCACACATGCGCTGTGACATGGCCATGCCTGCACCCACACACGTGAACACTCCTACCTGGACCCACACATCCCACTCCCACACAAATGAATTCTCTTGATACAAGGTCCGATTGGAGCTCCTCATCTCATCAGAGGCAGGTGCCATTGCATGCTCCAGTTCTGTTTCTTGTGGCCTTTATCTTGTCTGAAGGAGACTCTTCGTGCCTGGGCATGTGCTGTCCATTCCCACCAAGGAAACCAGACCACAGAGGGAAGAATGTTTCACTGACCATATGTTTGCTATCTGTGGGGTAGGTACTTGGTGTTGTTCCGGGCCCAGAGGTAGATTTGAGGTGCACAGAATAGTGACTTTGCAGGTATCCATTATCTTGATGGTGTTCCATGTCATCTCCTCCCCTGGCTCTATTTGCAAGACCTTCTGCATTGCTGCCTTTGACCTAAAGACTCAGAGCATCCTAAGAGGGGTTTGGAACAGAAGGCTTCCACACACGCTGCACTGGCCCGAACCTGACTCTCAAGTAGCTGCACCTCCCAAATGCCTCTCAGATCATGTCACTTGGTTATGAAATCGCACTCTCAAGGGCCTGAGTCAAGTGCTTGCCAACAGCCCAAGTCAAAACCTGAATGAGCAGAGTTCAATGGTGAGGCTGCTCTGAGAAGCTTTAAAGCGCCCCATGTATAATAGAGGAGAGGAAGGAGGAAATTAGGTTCCTCAATTTTGGTGCAGAGGGAGGAAGGACAATAAAGTTAGACAGAAGTAGCTAATTGGTCACTGAGTTGTGGGCAAAGTGGCCGCACAGTAGACATGGTACAATCATCGTGTCTTCTAACGTTTGAGACTGGCATTATCTTTACCTTCAGTATTTAGTTTGGAAACTGAGAAATCTGAATGCCTTACTCAAGATCACATAGCCCATAACTGGAAAAATTCAAAGTTAAGTGAGTTTTGGGGTAAAGCTAGTTTTGTTTCTTATGCTACACTAATCTCGCATTCAGAAAAAGGCATGGGCATGAGAATTCTTGGGGAGGTAGTTCAGAGAATTGAAGGTGGGGTAGGTGTGGACCTGTGTGAGTTGTGGACAGGAACAGGGAAGCAGAAGATGAAACAGGAAAAATAAGGCTGTTTGGTGGAATGCTGGGAGAGTGTGCATTCCTTTCTGAAGGAGGTGAGGCAGGAAGGGCAGTGCAGAAGGCTTGTGAGGAGGGAAGAGACTTTCTTTTCCAGGGATCCCATGGTTTTCAGCTTCTTGGGATGGACAGGAGCCGGTGTTTCATGAAGGTGCCAGAGTCTTAAGCTTTGCTTGTTATCTGACCACTTGTTTTATCTACTAGGATCCTGGTGGCCCTCTGCTTCTTTCTAACCTTCAGCTGGATTGTCAGTTCCCTGACAACATAAACTGCCTCACGCTCTTTTACAATCTAGAATAAGGTTGAGCTCACAGGGGAACCCAATGGACACTTGTCAAAATCATCAATGTGCTAAGTGTTCTTTCTTTAAAATGAAAGCTAAGCTGTTGTCCTACATAAGTGTTACATATAACCCCCCCCCCCAGAGAACTGTTATAAATCTCTATAAAGACAATTGTCCCTCTCCATTCAGTAATGTAAATTCTTTAGCAAATATGCCCTAAAGATGCTCTGGAAACTTCCCAGTTCTCAAAAACATAAAATAAGATTTTTCTGGAAAATAACACACCATGTTTTGCTTTTTAATTTTTTATTATTGTGTTTTCCAGCAGTCTATGTACATCTCCAACAAGTGACATGAAAACTTAGTGTGATTTTCAGCTCTCTATCTCTCTATCTCTACCTTCGCTGGTTTCACTCAAATACTATATAACAAACAGCCTGATGTGATGATGCATAACAACCTCTAGAATTCCCATCACTCTGTTTGATGGACTTACTTACCTGATCACAACACTTAAGAGATCAGCATTTGAATTAGTCGACTGTGTAAAGTAATTGGCTCTCCTCAATTGGGAAAGCACCATCCAACTTACTGAGGACTCAAAGATAGCAAAAAGGCAGAGGAAGGTTGGGACTCTTCCTCTTTGCCTGGTTGCTTGAGCTGGGACGTTAGATTTATCCTACCCTTGGATTACGACTTGTGGTAATTTAAATGTATGTCCCCCATAGACTCAGGCATTGTATTAAAGCTTGTAACTTAGACCTCCAGCCACCTTGCTGGAAGAGGTGTGTCACTGGGGAATGGATCTGAATTCCAGCCTAAAGGTATGCAAAGAGGTTATGAATGGGAGATTTTTCCTGCCATTTAATGGAAATTTCCCTGGATCTGTAAGCTTCAAATAAATCCTTTCTTCCCATAAACTGTGTTTTGTTTGGATTTTCATCCCAGGAACGTGAAGTCTTGATGGTGTAAGATATACACCATCAATTCCCTGGATCTCAAACCTTTAGAATCAGATTAGAGCTTAAGGCCCTAGGTTTCTTGGGTCTTTAGTCTCATCTTGGAAGTTGGATTTCATGATCGTGTGAGCCATTTATTTATTTATTTGTTTATGGTAATAAATCTCTGTATGTGTGTGTGTATATCCCATCCTTTCGGTTTCTCCAGAGGGTCCTCACTGACACAAGATCACACTGGATTATGGTGGGCTCAAACTGATCACTAATCCTTGTAAGGTGGCTCTCTGGACCCAGAGACACAAAGAACAGTAGGTATAGACTGGAAAGATACATGAAATAGTCTCATCCTCAGAGCCTTCTAGGGGAGCCAATCTCATCAATACCACTTTTTGGATATCTGGCCTGCAGAACTGTGAGAGAATAAGTGTGTCAGTCGTTTAATACCACCAAGTCTGGGGAACTAATGTATCCATCTTAATCAGCCTTGAGCAAGACTTGACCATAGATAGTTCTTGTGTTCAGCCAGTTCCCAGTGGACACACTCTATGTGCTTGCTGGTTGAAAGATAAGAGCCCAATGTACCCTGAGTCCCATTTCAAGGAAGAAGATGCCCTACTCATACCATGTGTATGAACCATCTCCGTGTGGGCAATTCCTACAGCAGAAATATGGAGAGCTGTGAGTAAAGAATGCATTGTTGAATGAGAAGATCCAGGTGAGTAGGGGTAGCCTCTTAGAATGCCCTTGATCATTCACACATTTCAGTGTATTTGCAATTCAGATTCCCAGGGCTCTCTCTAAAGAGGTGTGGGGTAGGGCCTAAGACTCTGCAGGTTTCTAAAAGCACCTGGTGGTACTGATGAGCACCTGGTGGTACTGATGAAGGTGGCCTGGGATGCTGCACCTAACAGCACAGAGCCAGGTGGATCAGTGGAGCTGAAAATATTTGTCCCAGCACAGATGGGCTTGAATCACCTTTAAACGACACAGATCCCTATTTTTGCTTTGTCCTCCCTCCACCACCAGGGACAGACTGAGTGCAATGAAATGTATGAGATGAAAATGTCTCTATTTTAATTCTCTGCACACTGTGAGACTCATACACTTTTATTTTTTGGAGTAAAATTTTCCTAAGCACTGTAAAAATTTCAAGGACATGGGCACAGGATATAGACAGGCACCAAAGACTTGAGTTTCTTTTCTTTCTTTTTCTTTTTCTCATCTTCTTTTTTCTAAATCTGTCAGTTAGCAACAACATATGTATGGCTGACAGTTGGAGTAATCTTTGAGTTGGCAACATCGGATTGTTAGGAAGTTTAAATTTGTGTTTTATCATTGTTAGCGGTGTTTTAGCAAATCGTGCAAGGTACAATATGTCCATTCTGCTGTTTTGGAAGAGAGACATTTAAAGTCAGAAATATTTGACTGTAAACATATTTTGCACCGAACCTTCTACATTGAAGAAAAACCAAAGCTTACCTAAGCACGGTAAGAAACCCAGTTAATCACCGCTATAGGATTAGGGGGGATATGGTCTTCAGAAATAGTTTATGAAAGTTTTAATTATACACACAATCATAAAATGTTCAGTAATTGCTGCATATTGATTCCGGATTTTTTTTCTGGAAATGCTAAAACTATTTCAATATACACAGAATCAATAAACATAATTAAAATATGAGCTCATCAAAACAGTAATTAAATGTACTTAACAGCTTTGGTGGCTTTTCTCCATATGGTAACTGTGGGAGTGTGAATCTGGCGTGCTAGATAAATGTAACAAAATAAAGTGAAAGCCTCAGAAAGATTACTGTCGTATCATAATACAATGAAACCCGCCTCGGCAGCAAGTCAAGCTAAATCAAAAGTTGACAAAAAGAAGAGTGCATGTAGTTATTATACATTTGGGGGCTGTTTTCTATTTATATGAGATTAACACTCTCATAGTCTACATTCAAACAGAACACTAAAATTCTCACGCATGAAAGAAATTTGGGTAGAGAGCTTTGAATTGTGAATATGATGATTCCCCTTTAAGATCGTGTTGGTAAAGTATATGATCCCTACAATGGGCCTTGTACACACCTTCCTTCAAGGACTGGGTCATGTGACTTTAGAGCTCATCATCACGTGGTCCTTGAAGTTAGGATTTGCGAGAATGGCTGTATCCTTCTTTTCAGCAGGTACTGGCTGTGGAAAGGTAAATTAAATATGCCCCTGGCTTTCAAGTCATCTACAGCCCATATCTCCTAGAAACAGTGACATTAAGAACATAAGGGTTCTTCTGGGTGGTTCCAAGCAAGAGAGTTGGGCATTCATGCTCCAATGCCCACCTGGCTTTGTCTAAAGACAATGCTCTGTGACATCAAATCCCTGACACTCTGGCCTGGCCTGGGGTCAGCTGAGAGGCAGTAACTTTGGGGACACATTGACTATGGAGTGGCGAGTCTGGGGAAAGCACAGCTTCTAACATAAGGGTTTGGGATAGGCTAAGTAATGCTCTCCAAAAGCTATCCACATCCTAGGTACAGGAATCTATGAGTGCTACCTTCCATGGCAAAAACATTACCGACATGATACTCTCCTGTATTATATGGGTAACACACAAATGCAATCACAGGTGTCCTTGCAGAGGTAGATAAGGGCAGGTTCCGATAGAAGAGGAAAAGGCGTTGTGACCTCAGAGGTAGAGGTTTGCCTGATGTGGTCACAGCCACTAGGAGCTGAAAGAGATATGAACTCTTCCCTGGGTCTTAGGAGGGAGACTGGTCTGCCTAAAACACCCAATTTCCACCAGGGATGTTAATTTCCACTGGATTTCTGATCGGGAGAACCAAGAGAGAATACATTTCCATTGTTTTAAGCCATTAAAGTTTGTGATAATTTAGATTGGAGAGATGGCTCAGCAGTTAAGGTGCTTGTCTGCAAAGCCTATCCACCTTAGTTCGAATCCTCAGTACCCACATAAAGCCTGATGCAGAAAGTGGTGCATGTATCTGGAGTTTGTTTGCAGTGGCTAGAGACCCTGACACACCCATTCTCTCCTCTCCCTCTCTTTTTCTCCTTGCAAATAAATAAAATAGTATAAATATTTGAACAAAAACGTTTATGGTAATTTGTTACAGAGCTACAGGCAATGAATGCGGGTCCTAGGAAGGAGCAGTCCTTCAAAGAAGAAAGGTGTGTCAGGTGGAGAAGAGCATTGGTGAGCATGTGCATCATTTGAACATCATTGCAATCTGTTTTCTTCTTTGCCCATAATTACTTGCTGCAAAGTCTTTTGCACGATTCTCCCTTTATCAGCAGGCTCAGGTACGCTTGATGGTAGGACTGTGCTCCCGAAATGTCTATAATGCAGCCATTCTTAGTCTCCATGTTCTTGTCTTATCAATGAAGGTTAGACATGAGTCGTCATTTCTGCAACCTGTGGAGACTTTCTACCTACACAGTTGTGTGTGTCCTTGCCATCCTGGAGCCCACCTGGTTGTAACTGAGCATGACCACTCCACTTTGATCTCCCCAGACTGTAGAGAAAACACTATCTATTGAGTTGCCTCCAAAGAGCCAATAATTACATTTGGCTCTTAAAGGTGAAGAAATACTTCATCTATGGAAATGAAAGAAGGCTAAGGAGGGGAAGTGCATAGAAAAATAGTCTCAAAAACCTCTTGATTATTTTGGACTTGGGACACAGATGGAAGTCCATCTTGTGCCAAAAAAAATCCACTGAGCAGCACCAGCTGTGGGGTAAAGAAAATATGAAATAATCACACATTGCCGTTCACAGGAGGAGCTGCAGGAAGGAGGGAGGGAAAAGTTTCGCAGATGAGTTCGTTTCTTGGTGCATCATGTGGCCAGATGAGAAGCCTAAGCCACATCTGCAGGCGGATTGTACGGGCATTAATATTCATGCAGAGCTATCTAGAAAGCTGCTTCCTCTGAATGCTTAGCAGTATGGCAGGTCTGGTGGAAAACATTTCTTTTGTGTTAAGG
>PVHP010031235.1:0-21651 GCA_004024765.1 Zapus hudsonius | reverse complement strand
ATTGTTCCAGTCGTGGGACAAATGAGATGCTTTATAGAGCTCTGGGATGAAAGAGTTCCACCAATGTTCATCTCAACAATCTGGCTCTACATGCTGATGGCAAGTACATATTTGAGTCTTTATTTTGTCATACCAACAGTCTCTGACTTACAATGGTTCCCTGAATGAATTTTTTAACTTTAAAATAGTGCAAAAAAAAAACGATTCACACTAAATATAAATCTGATGGTGGATTTTTTTGTACATGCATACCTGTGTGTGGTGTGTGTGCATGCATGCAAATTCATAAGTATGTGAGCACACACATGTGTGAGAAGGGTATGTTTGTGTGGAAGCCATAGGATGGGTGATATCAGGTGTTTTCCTCTTTGCCTCCACATTAACTACACATGCATACATCACACACATGCACACACACACTTATTTAGTTAGGTCTGAATTCATACCCAAGTTCTACCATTTTTA
Organism: Zapus hudsonius; assembly: GCA_004024765.1. Lineage (NCBI taxonomy): Eukaryota > Metazoa > Chordata > Mammalia > Rodentia > Dipodidae > Zapus > Zapus hudsonius. The sequence goes on along the minus strand of PVHP010031235.1, from coordinate 21,186 downwards.
AACTATGTGATTGAGAGAAAGTAATTCCTATTATTTGAGTTTCTTCCTTCATGGCAGAAAAAGACCCAATACTGGATACTAAATAGGTATTGTGGTATGCAGGTCACGTGCCTACACCATGCAAGAGTCCCCATAAAAGTTGATTAACAGTGCACCCTAAATTCTTTCTGCCCCATGCTTGAGGCTGCCCATCTTCTGGTAGCAAGTTCTTTATGAAATATTTGGTCACTTTTTTTTCCAGAAAGAGATACCAACATCCGAAGTGTGTCTCATGTGTGTAGCTACTAGAACTTTGCACATTCTCCTGTGAATGCTTGGTGAACCACTTCCATGTATTCCCCAACTAACACACATTATGAATGGAATTTATAGTGTGGTGTTCACTGTATTTTACATGTTGAGAGTATGGGTTGTTTCATTCATCTAATTTTCCCTCAGAAAATTATATAGGATTTGACATACAGATTACACTAAAAAATATAAAGCAAAAGTATACTCAGTGATGAATAAATGTTAAGGGCATCAATTTCTGCATTTCAATGGTAAGAAAATAGGAACAGTTCTATAATATCTATGCACAGGAAGAGTTGTTGCACACTTAATGGGCATCTTCTATGAACTTGGCATATGGGCATCTTTTGTGAACTTCACCCTAGTACATCAATGACCTTGACCTATGAACACCTTCTAGGAACATGGCCTATGGCATCTTTTAGGAAGCTGGTCCATAGGCATCTTGTATGAACTTGGGTCATGGGAGTCTTGTATGAACCTGTCTGCAGCATCTTCTATGAACATGGTCCATGGCATCTCATATAAATATTTTCCACAAGCATTCTTTATGAAACTTACCCACGGGCATCTTCTGTGACCTTGGCTTAGAACTGCTTTTATATTTTATCACTGCCCTTACAGAGATGAGCGTGAAATGAACCTTACCTTAGGTGTCTCTTTACTGCCTTAAAATCTCACGTAGTTTAACTCTGAAGGCAGTAAAGCAGCATTCCAGACATGCTAGGGATGTATGGATCACTCAAGAAAGATTTCGTCCTATGCGTCAACTGACAGGAAAAGAACATCTCAGAGAATGAATAATGAAGACAGATACAAGCAGAAGAAAAGAGCTCCTGTTTGGGCCCTTTTGTCTGTGCTGAGAAATCTGCTGATGGAGTAGGATTGACCTGAGTTTCACCTCATAATTCTTGGCTTCACCTCAGAACCAAATATAAGTCAATGAAACTTATTTTGATGGTGCACTGATTGCCAGGAAGGCCTGTTGGGTCTACAAGTAAGTAACCAATGTCTTCCAAGCTGCCTCCATTTTCCCACCACAACTACAAAGGTTAGTTCATGCATAGCATTTCTTTAACCCAAATTGATTGTTGTTGGGGGAGCGGTCGGTGACTCTGCCACTATGAGGACATCTATGTGGCAGGTAGATATGAAAGCAATAAATGTTTCCTAAATCCTATATGATTTTGCCTAATACCAGTGCCTTTACAGATTTTCTAGGATTTAGTGAAAAAAATTAAATTCAGAATAGCCATTCTTTGATAATATAAGAGACAAGAAGCAAAAGAAATCATCAGCGAAGTCACATTCTATCTCGCTTCTAGAATGAATTTGCAAAATGAAATGAAATTTACAAAATAAAAAATACAATATATCTATTCTTAAATTCCCAGTAATTAAGATCTACACAGACAGGGACATACAGGCAAATACACTCATACATTCAGATGCAAACCTGTGGAAATCCCACATGTGGAATCCTACGGTAGAATTATGACGGGTCACGCAGCTCCATAGACACCTGTCCGTTGAGTGGGAGGTGTCTCTAGACAAAGCCCAAACCTAGGCACTAAAATTTATTGGTCAGATATGAACCAATCAATGGTCTCCCTGCCCACCTAGGGCAGGAAATACTGATTGAAGGGTTAATTGGCCCTCTCTTCCCAAATGCCAGGCCAGCAGAAGGACCTCTGAATCTGGCCTTAGAATGGTAAGGCCTTTCCCTACCCCAGCCGGCTGGGGTGGAGGAAGGCTCCAGATTTTCCCCACATGGACCTCTCCATCTCATGTTGGGAGCCCTCTGTTACTTTTTTCTGCTGCTGCTTATTTAGCTAAACAACATAAATTAAACTCTCCACGTGTTTTCCCCACACTGGTGGCTGGAGAACTCTGTAACTCCCCATGTTCCCTAAAATATTAAAGTCTCCCACTATATCTTACTATCTTGTTGTCTATGACTTTAATTCTTTAACTTTGTAGACAAGAACTCGGGTACTCCTTAAATTTTGGGGTGCATTGGAATTTTTGCTGGGCATTATCTAAATTCTAACCCCCATCTCACCCCGTTACAAAATTGCATTCATCTCTAGAGACCACTGTGTCACCCCTGCAGCTAAGTATACTAATGCTTCCCCAGCATACAACCCTTCCTCTATCAAACTATATTCTATTTAAATCATTATCATCACACATCACTTACCAATTGATGAAATGTTCTAAAAAGTATGTCATTCACATATCACCACTGTGTTACTTCATAGAGCATATGTAAGTCAAACTATAATGTCAGAAGGTGGTGAAAGTTTACCGTCCCACCATCAGAGTTGATGCAGTATAAGCTGGAATGTCACTTTATAGTGCACGACTGTATTTTTTTGTGTGAACTCATAGAAACTCTTACATTTTGAGAGTGTCGGTTGTTTTATTCATTTGTATTTTCCTTCAGAAAATCAAACGACTTGACATACATATTATATTAAAATATAAAGAAAAACAGATACTCAGTGATGAATAAATGTTAAGGACATAGATTGCTCATAAAACTTTTAAGGACAAAGTAATCACGGTGGAATGTCAGAAAGATTACCCAAAGTGTGTGGGGAGCAGGTGGGATGTAAAGGATCTGGGAGGAACTTGAATTAGACCAATGCCTTTTCAGTTACTAATCTTCGTATTATTTAGTTATTAATCACTGAAGAATATATGTTAAGTTCCTTTCCCATAGCTAATCTTCTTGCAAATTGAAAGGACACCACAATGAATGAGGGAGGAGCTTGAGAATGGGAATAGATTTCTATGGAATGTATTATCTGATGATTTTATCTGCTAGATAATGGGATGAATTCTTACTTAGAAAAATATAATAAAAAGAACAATTATTATTCTCCATTGATAGATAAGAATACTAAAGCCGAGGGAATTCAGGCAATAAATCATCATCTAAAATGGGTTTCCAACCTACACCTGTTCCACATGGAGATCTTTCCTGCTTCTGTGTGTCAATATTGTTGCATTCACTAAAGGGAAGTGCTGGTGTGTAAGAGGAACTGGGTGTGCTACAGTTATAGGATGCCCTTCTTATAGTAAAATGTATAATAGCAAATGCCATTCAGTTTTTGATCTGTTCCCTCTCTGAGTGGCCAATTTAGGTGCCAAGGTAATGAAAAATAACCATTGTAGACATTTGCCTTTACTCAAGCTCCAAGAAATGATTACTTCACTCCTCCTCATTCCCAGGTAGTTTGCAATGCAAAAGTACTTTGGATACCAGCCACTTTGAAAATCAGGGGAGCAGACTTCAAACCAGCTCCAGTAGAATTCCTAAAACAACACAATACAGGGGTTGGTGTAAAGTGGTCAACTGGGAACAATGGAGAGAGGCCCTATGACACCAAGATCATTCATTTGTCATTGATAAAAAGGCAGCCTGTGTTTCTGGGCCTGCTCCAACCTGCTAATAGTCGCTCCCTAGTAGCTTTCTTACCTTCTCAGGTTGAGCCACTGAAGTGAATCTATGGCCCTGCGGTATTGTTTCTAAGTCAGGGTTCTGTAGAGTTCTAACCCCTAGGTGACTCCTCAGTGGAGAGCAAAGAATGATGGATTTCAGTCACACCACAAGGAGAGTTTTTAACATGGCATTCCAGTTTTCTTCTGTTTTCTATTTGAACATTGCCTTTATTAGAGACCCAAGCAATTGATTTAATTAAAAGGTTAACACCAGGGCAATCTAATCTTTACTCCCTACCCTTCTAGGCTGATTTATTTTGCACTGTAAATTGCAATAGAGATCACAGAAAGAAAAGAGGGAAGGAGTCCAGGCCAGTTTTACAGCTAGTTAATGAAAGCACATTTGGGGATGGCTGTGTATAGGAAACAGACCAGAGTGTGGAACTGAAGCTTTGCATTTCTCACTCAGTAACAACCTCACCCTCACTGAAGTGTGACTCAGGGTGAGCCTCTTTCCCTCTCTGAGCTCTTTTCTGTTTTGGTGAACTATCTAGTTTTTATAAACTTGACTGCTTCTGAGAATCATGTAATATTTCACAGACATACATCCCCAAGACATACTTCAAATCCAAATTTGAAAGAGTACCTTGTTTGTCCCCAGGTCTTGTTCTGTGCAGTCATGTTCAGAAATCTTTGGGTAATGGACCCCCAGGGTCTTGCCCAGCTCTGACAGGCTGACCACATCTGCCTGTGGTTCTGATATAGGAGCGTGTTTGAGATGTAGAGAGAAATACAAGTACATGTTCAGGATCTTTTCACAACTCCTTAGAAGCTGAGCCAGGATATGATCACTACTAGAAAACTGAGAAGAATAACAAGATTATACACTGTTCAAACTTCCTTTTGCACGTCCTTGCCCTGTCTGCTTCTCTCCTCCATTCTCAAGATGTTCATTTGTTCCCTGTGGCCTTTATCCTTACATAACCTGACCATCATGTCTGTTTAAAGCACTTCAACCTGTTCATCTCTTCTGGGCACCATTCTTAACACTTTTATGCTCAATTATATCTGAGACTCAATATAGGTCAATGAACAGTGTGGGAATTAACTAATGTCTCAGGCATATTAAGTAGGGATATTGCCCAAACCTGAAAGAACAATTTTGAATACTCAAACTGTAAGAATCCTGAGCACAGGGTGCAAAATAATGTATGTATTTTTGGCATGATGGTTTGCTTCTGGTACACTAAATCACTTTTTAACATTTTGATGCCTTGAGAAGATGTACCTCCAAGGCTAAAAATACTTCTGCTTTATCCACATGAACAAGCCTTCTGAAAATTTAATTAAAGATTCATTTAGCACTCTTCTGTGTTACCTACCAAGTGATCCTTATCTCCCAGTGAGAAACATCTGTGCACCTTAGCTTTTACTGACAATGAAGCCTGATTTCTCACAATGCAAATCTAAGTGTATATTACATTATGAAATGTGTACATCTTTGTAATGTTTAGAGAAGAAATATGATTGTTTCAAAACCACAGGTACCTTCATTTGAAAAGAATATAGTTCAGTTATTGATTTCTAAAAACTGATTGGACAGACTTGATTTTTAAAATGATGCTTGTCACAGGAAAAGCCCAGAGCTGACTGTCTTGGTTTTCTGTGTGCACAATAAAAACAAAGAAAGACCATGCTGCTGAATGACACACACACAAAAGTTTTCTATCAGAATTCATCCTACTAAATAGGAAGGACAAGCTGCTTGGTCCTATGAAGCAATCACACCCAGAGACTCTAGTTGCCTATGCACACTTCCTGGGAGCTCCTATTATCTTTAAATTGTGATTTCCTAAGTCAAGTCATCAAATCCCCTGTGCCTTGGTTGCCTCATTAATGAGAAGAATCTTAGAATGTCATCTAGGCAGAATTTTTTTCTGTGAAGAAAAATGAGATCATGCATATGATAGCTTAGAATTGCAACCTGACACCTAGTTGTTGTTTAAGGTTAGTCATGGGTATTTTTTTATTAGTCTATATGCTTCTAACCCAGAAGGGTTAATTACTGGAGATTTATAGTCCTATAAATATTCATGTTTTCAGTTCCCATCTGTCTCTAATTCTTATCAGAATCAGAGTCCTCAGCATATCCCAGATCATAAAGAGAACCCAGGGATATTTTCTACTGCTGAGAGTGAGATCTGGCCAGGGTCCTTCCTCAATGAGCTACCTTCTCCAGGCAGTCTTTTACATTCACCCCAGTCATGACCTTTGCTCACCTGATATGGAGAAGAATCCACACAAGAATCGCAAAAACACCCTTTTCCTTGTCTACTTTAATCACTACCAATGAACAGATATGCTCACCAGGGTCCAAGGTGGCATGTTGTTCTCCAGGTCTTCTCCAAGTTTAATAAATCCTTACTGATTTTAATAGAAGTGATAAGTATGTCTCTTGCAAAGTCAGCAAGCATTTGTGGAGAACAAACTTTGTGGCAATTGTGAAGAAAAGTAATTAATGAGATGGAAAATTAGAAGTAAAAGATTGTCATCCCAATTAAGGCAGAAAACATATGTTTCTCAAAATGTCTCACAAGTGATTAAACAATCACAAATGTCAACAGTCCTCCAAAATTGTGAAAGGTGTTCAGAATGAAAAACCTAAGTGTAACCCATGAAAGATAAGTTTCATTAGGAACATTAAAATAACAATAAATTGTTATATTCAGAAATAATGAATTTATGAGAAGACTATTTGAAAGAGGTCATAATCACCAAAATCATGATACCCCAAAGGAATTGGGGTGTAATGAAAAGATACCAAACCAAAAAGAGCTCATTTGATTTGAATTTTTCATGATAGCAATAGGAAGTAACTTTAAAAGTGTTCACTAAGTTGATGGGAAGTTCAAAACTGTGTTTTTGTAGGTGGCTGTAGCTACACTGTGGTGGCATACCTGGAAAAAGGTTCCAACGAATCTAGTTTGGAAGTGTCTTATGTGGTGAGTTGGACCAAGAGGTGTGAGAGGAGATGTCAAGAAGTGGGTGTTCTCTGCAAACATAAAGTAGTTGCTAGTGATGGGATGTGAGGGGTTAAAGAGAGCCGGGAGATTGTGGATTGACAAACTCTTTAGAAGGTCTGCTGTTTCTGGAAGGAGGCAACACTGAAGTATAGTTCCTGGAATGTGCTGCCTCCAGGGGGAGGTCAGAAAGGAAGCTGAGTATGGGGGTTGGCACCTAGGGGAGTGGTCTTGGCTGGAGACATGATTTTCATCATTAAAACAATGGAAATTAAGAATTCACTTAGAGAAGCACTATATGGTGAAAATAAAACAACCTAAACTTGAGTTCTGAGAAAGTCTGTATTGTAAAGACTTCATACTAGAAGATGAACTCTTGTAAAGAAGGTGTTGGCAAAGCAGTGGGGAACGAATAGTCCATTGAAACCAGGAGAGAAGAATGCTGTTGAAAAAGGAAAAGATAGATAGGTGATAGATAGATAGATAGATAGATAGATAGATAGATAGATAGATAGATAGATAGATGATAGGTGATAGATAGATAGATAGACAGATAGATATAGATACATAGATGATAGATAGATTAGATAGATAGATAGATAGATAGATAGATAGATAGATAGATAGATAGATAGATAGATAGATAGATGATAGATAGATAGATAGATAGATAGATAGATAGATAGATAGATAATTGTTAAGTATCAAATGTTTATAGGCTTATGAGAACCGCAGACATTGAGCTCACAGGGGACATTATTTAACCTCATGAGCCATAGTGACAAGGATTTTGATGGTTTATCATTAGTTAGAATTTGAATTCAAAGAAAAGGAATACCAATAATAAAATGTGTATAATTTTCTGTTCTTTTATGGAGGAGAGGAGAATGAGTATAGTTTTTGATGGAGAATTGTGATCTAGATAATGTATGCTTAAAAGATTAAATAATGGATATAATTTTAAAATCTGAAACAGAGGAGTTAAAATAACTAAGAAGGTGACTCTATATCTCAAAATTTCTGAGAAAGTGATATCAACTAAAGAAGTGGAGGGGTGAATTTTAAATTGAGGAGAAACACATTTTTTTAATCCATCATTTTACCAGAAAAGGAGAACTTAGGGATACAGAAAATTGTCCTATTAAAAGGCTTTTAGCATGGTGAGGTGGTTCATGCCTTTAATCCCAGCCTGGAGCTAGAGTGAGTTCCAGGTCAGCCAGGGATAGAGTGAGACCTTGCCTCAAAACACTAACTCTGAAGGAAAGTTTTTAATGCTTCCCAGCAAATTTGTTATTTATAGATATACTGTAATTTAAAAAAATTTTTTTTCAATAGAGTCTTATTCTTAGCCCTGGCTGACCTGGAAATCTCTATGTAGTTTCAGGATGGCCTTAAACTCATGTTGATCCTCCTACCTTTCCTCCCAAATGCTGGGATTAAAGGTGTGCAACATTTGAGAATTATTATTATTTAAAGTTTTTATGAGCTGGAGAGATGGCTCAGTGGTTAAGATGTTTGCTTGCAAATCCTAATGACCCAGGTTTGATTCCCCAGGACCCATGTAAAGCCAGATGCACAAAGTAGTGTATGCATCTGGAGTTCATTTGCAATGGCAAGAGGCCATGGTGTACCCATTCTCTCCACTCTCTCTCTACTTGCAAAAATAATATATATTTAAAATAATATTATTAATAACATTTATTAAAATGTAAATATTTGCTTTTAAATGTAATTTTATATGAACAAGAAGAATGTTAATGGATTCAGTCCACAATCTTGTGATATAATTGCTTCATTGAGCTCACAAGAAAATCAAACATAAGGAGCCTATGCACTGTTCCAGGTCACACAGCAATATCTCTCCCTCTGACTTGATCTACCTTGATTCAAAACCACATCCTTTGCCGTTCTTAACAGTGCAGATCTAAAATGTTGGGTGTAACCTGTAAACTCAAAGCAATTAAACCAGCAGACTCTCTGTGAATGGCTCAGATTCTGCATTTTGCAGCAAAGGTTTTCCTGAGTTAAAATGTCTGAGTTCTCTGTACCAGGAAATCACTGAAATCTAACATATCGCGTTGATACAGTAAAAATGTCAACTTGCAGGGCTTCTTTTTTTTTTCTTCTAGGCATTTCTTTTTTCACTTTCTCATGAAACCTATAAAGAATATGTACAGGTGAAATGGATATCACACTGCATGCTACACTATGATAACCAAATTACAAATCCTAATTGAAGGAGCTGGCAGTAATAAAAATTTATTAGGGAATGGGAGTGTTATAGATTTATTTTTGACTCACTTCTTGTTTATAAATTCTCTATGTAATTGTTTAAAATGTCTTAAATAGACAATGTTATTTTTGGAACACACTACTTTTTAGTTCCTATCACTTCCAGAAAAACAGTGCTTAAGACCCACATAGATCCCATATCTTAGTATACAGTATCTTGTCAATGTAATCTCTCACTGTCTTTCAGAAATAGCCCAAATGAAGATAAATACATTAACAAGTCAACCTGTGCTCACAACAATCTCTCTCTTTTCTCTCTCTCTCCCTCTCTCCCTCTCTCCCTCTCTCCCTCTCTCCCTCTCTCCCTCTCTCCCTCTCTCTGTCTCTCTCTCTCTCTCTTGGTTTTTCAAGGCAGAGTCTTTCTCTAGCCCATGCTGACCTGGAGTTCACTATGTAGTCTCAGGATGGCCTCAAATTCACAGCGATTCTCCTACCTCAGCTTCCTGAGTGCTGGGACTAAAGACGTGCGCCACCACACCTGGCTTAAATATTGGCGTCAAAAGTGATATTGATCATAGGAATAGATATAATACCATGAACAGTAGTTTCCCTTCACACCATTTTGGACATTTAGGAATTTATGCTTTGTGTAGCTGGTGAAAGTTAACCATTTCATATTCATTGAGAAAACATTGCCCTGATTAAAAATAAACTTGAATGAATATAGTCAATATGGGAAGAGCTAGAATGAGCCTATAATGTAAAGACAAATACCCCTAGATTCTTGTTCATCTTCCACATAGCTGTACATGTATTCACATTTATGATTCTGTAAAATAAAAAGAAAATTAATATCTTCATAAATATCAATAACTGCCATGTTTTGACTCTCCACACTGTAATTTATTTAGCCAATATGGTATTGTTTCTTATCTATCTTTAAAATTTACCTATTATACAAAATCTCTATCATGGATAGGTTTCCAGTTAATAGACTCAACCTCCAAAATTGCAATAAGTAAAAAACTAATAATTTTTCAAAATTCCCAAAAGCCTTTGTGATATGATTTTCTAAAATCATCCCACAATTTGAAGATTTAAACAATGAATGACTGCTGATGTTCTCAGTATAGTAAATGCTGGGATTGATGAACAGCTGTCTTCATTCATTGTTAGTATAGCATAAGCACTTACCACATATTAATCATTCTTTAGCTCCTATTATTTTTTTAATTATTAAGTAGAAACTATATGAATAAATCATGTGTTAGTACCACAGTTTTCCTTCTCCATGCCCCAATTCTACTATTTTTAAGAATACTTACAATGTGGTATCAATTCAAGGAACCATTCAAAAGAGATGGGAAAGCCATTCTTCTGGACAATGCGAGGCTAGTAAATTTTCTGAGACTTTTGGTCATTTCCGGCAACCTTTAGGTTGATTCTTCCTACTCTGGACCATCTGGACATGTTCGCATGATGAGGCCACCTACATGACCTTGCCAACAGATTCACCCTTCCTACAGCTTTTGGACAGGCCCAAAGCATCCATTTGGCTATCATTTTTGCTTTTGTCAAACTCATCCTTTAGGACAGGTCCCAATAAAGACATTAGAGTTTTTCCAAGGCCATACAAATACCAAACACTGCTAAAAATTCAGGTTACCTGTCAAAGTATCTACCCAATTCCTTCCTATCACAGGAAGAATTGCAAAAGGGATAATATAGCAGGTTTATCATTCCCAGAAAGTGAACCATGTTCATCACAATAGCTAACTCAGGTTGTTGTGAAGGAGGCCAAGCAAAACCCCACAGTGTACCTGTGAACATCACAGGAAGCCCATCACATGAGACGTCCAAATTCTACTGATTCACAGTCTGTCTTTCCTGGACATTGTAAGAGCCTTCACAGGAAACATGCAATGAAACCTCATTTCCTTTTCTTAGTTCTCACAGGAAGTTAATGAATTTGTGGATTGATTTTTATGTCACTACCACAGACAGATATTCAGATTAAATATGTGTGTATGAATTATCTGTGTGAAATTTCAGAATTATGCAATTAGATTTTATTCAATTATATTATTTGGAACCAAGGCATGTGTGAATTAATCATGCACCCAATTTCGTCTCTACCAGATATTTCATATGGAGGACTTCAGTTTTCCTCACTCTTTTTTTAGCTTACTACCTTTGATGTTATTGCATGGCTTTTTGATCAGCTCTGGATTCATCTCATCTCAGTCTTACTGAAATTCAGGTGGGCAGTGTCCATTTTCTCCTTCTCTACTTTCTTTATTTCATTCTTCGTGCAGTGTACAATTAGTTGTGTTGATATCTACCTAATCATCCACATTTAGAGACAACTTAAGGTCAGGTAGCATGTCTGATGGCCACTTAACCAGTGTGACTATCAAAGCTTCAGATTGAGATTGCTCCTATCCACCACAGATCAAACTCCAGAGCCGATGGTTTATAACTGCATTAGTAAGAGAGTCCTCAGAGCTCTGTAAAGCATTTTGAATATCAGAGGATACTGCCGAAAGGGGGGGCGGAATGAGTGATTTTACAGATTGTCTACTACTCTACAACATTAACTCATGCAGAAAGAAAAGGATGTAATTTACTTCTTTGCTTCCAAATCTTCAAGATGGTAACTAACTTCATTTCTATCTCAAAGTAGAGAAACATATTTTTGTGAGTTAAACCAAATTTATCAGTCTGTAACTTCTTTGTTACATTACTGTTATGTTACCATCTTTTTCCTTGGTCTCAACCCCACTTTGTCTGGGCTTCCTACATTTTCTGTTTAGAAGCAGAATAAATGTTTATAAGGAGCCATGCAAATAGCTTAAAGAAACAACTAAAATTCTCCATTTGAAAAGATGGGTTGAGATTAAACTGGATTCAGGATTTATTCATATATACTCATTCCCCCCAAATTTAATTGAATTAATCTCTTAAATCTAAAATTGCACACTGATAGTTCATAGCTCACACTTAATCTATGTCATTTTAACCCAATGAAAACAAGAAATGAATCTCAAAACCCACTAATCACATTTTCTGACAAACAAGAAAACAATAGAAATATTATTTTGTCTAGAATTCCAAGAAGATGACAAAACATTCCTGAGAAAATTGCTGAGTTTCCCCTCAGATTCAGCATTGCAATGAATGAATGTTGCCCAGCCTTCTAAAAGTGAGATGACTGTCCTCAAAGCTAGAAATTATGCCACATAAAAAGAGTTTGGCAAATATTGGAAACAAATTTTTTTTTTCAAGTGGCAAAAGAGCTCATGTTTTAAGTAAGTTTTTTGTAGGGTCACATTCATAGCTAACTTAGGCCACAGGTAGTCCCTAGGACACAAGTTGCACATGTCTTGATCTAGAAAGGAGTGAAAAATAACCCATGCAATCAGAAAATGTGATGCATGTGACCTTGACCTCATCCAGCCTGCCTCTGGATCCTGGTATCATCTCTTGACATTGCTCATTTCTCCTTGACCCAGGTTCTCTACCCCTTGCATTCCTTCACCTGTTGCATGTTCAGGGGAATCTGGAGAATGCTCAAGTATTTACAGTTTAGGTACATCCAACTTGTCCTTATACATTTGAGGAAAGCTAAGAATGACATTTTGGGATTGACTTTGTGTGTGATTTACATTTATTTCTGTTTTGACATTTTCACATGTGTATATAATGCATTTTGATCTTATTTACCTTCATTACGCACTTTTACCCCCTCCTATTATCTTTCTATCTCCTCATTAATCCCTGGAGATGGATTATTTTTCAAGGAGTATTTGTCTGATAGATTTAGTAACAAACTTTTGAAGGTAAGCAATGAAGATCAGAGCTAAACTTGTTTGTTGTCTTTTTAATGAATACACTTGTGTTTCATCTCTTTTTCTCCTCATCCATTTTTGAAGCAAGTCTCATGGTGTCTATTCCTTTCAGCTTTATTAAAAAGAAGTTCTCTTTGAGGATGAAGTGTTGTCATTGAAACTCTTCAAAAAAGCAAGTAATTGTCCACAAAAAACCTCTGCCAGCAAAACATCCTGCATTTATATTACCCACTTTCGAAATGCCTTTTGTCCCCAATGGCAATGACTGCCTTTGACAATGGTCTTGACCTGGTCACCCTTATGAGTGTTGCAGCATCAGAGTATGAACATTTCCAACTTGGGGATTAAGCATGATAACAGTGAGAACTTAATGAACACTTCAAGCAAATATGCTGCATTCCATTCACCTCACCTCTGACTTTCACAATACCTTTGATTTGGTGCCATGCCATTTTAAAGATAAAATTAAATAATTTGTCTATACCATATACCTAAAGTGAGATGAAATCTTGTTGCATACCCAATGTTCCATAACCTTAAATACCTTTTGTTTTCTCATAGAATAAGTATGCTCATCACATTTTTCATAATTTCAGTACAGTATGACTGTCAGATAAGTCTCTGGTCCATGTGGAAGCCATTCATAGTTTGGATTGTCTTCCTCCAGACTGTTGCTCCCTGGTCTTAAGCAAGCAAATGACTAGCATCCTTCCATTCCTCCCAGATCTCCACATAGGTCACTCCCCTCAGCATTTTTCCTGATCCCAACATATTAATTCATATTAATTCAGAAATACCTGGAAAAGTCACATTTTCTCTCTGCCTGTCCACATTTTGGACTGTTCTTGTTCTGATCTAAATCGTATGTGAGTAAGAAAATGAAACAAATCGCAGGGATTTATGGCCACAACAGAGAAGGGCATGAAAGAGAGAGATCTATTAATTAAATGGGATAAAATGCTTCAAAAGGGGGCTAAAGGAAAATTGTATTGGGACAAGCTGGGGTGACAGATCAGTTTGATAGTACTTTCCTTACATGCATTAAGACCTGAATTTTATCCCCAGTACTCATATAAACTTCCATGGTGGTACATTCCTGTAATTCCAGTGCTGGAAAGGTAGAGACAGAAGACTCTCTGGGAATTTCTGGCCAGCCAGTCTAACATAATTGGTGGAAACACATGTGCATATTCACACATATATAAACATAGACACATAATAACATATATGGATGTTCTATTTTTGCAACTTTTTGGCAAGTTGAAACTATGTCACAATAAACTGAAATATGAGCATTCATGGTGGCATGTAGTATTCCTGAGCCATAATAGATTTTTAGAAGGTATTTGAATATTCAATACTCTCCAGTGAATTGAGGAATAACAGTCACTCTATGAGCCAATGACAGTCTGCTCATAAAGGAAGTGAAACTGACAATAATTTTACATGTAAGTGCAATTTATTCAGGAGAAAGTTTGAATCCATTCTAATTTCCACATTTACAAACTGTATTTTCCAAACATCAGTGATCATTTGATGATGTTCATTCCACAGTACATCTCGCATCAAATGGGTTTGTTAAATGTTTCTGAGCACATGAATGAGTCATATTTCCTTGCCTAGTGTGTGGTCCTCTGTTATCTTGTACTCTGTTCTAGTATTGCATGCCAATACTATACCAGTGCAGCTGAATCAGGGTTCTCCAGAAGAACAGAACCAATACAAGGAATATGGATTTGAAAGGGGATTTTTTTATTAAGTTACAAAACATGAGCTGGACAGTCTAACAATTACTGTTTACAAACTGGAGAATTGGAAATCCTAGTAGCTGCTCAGTCCATCGGAAGACTTGTGTCCCAGGAAGAAAGCTGACTATAGATGTAAGCATGAACAAGAAGCAAGGGGAGCCAGGACAAAGACCAGAGAATAGCATGGGCAGCCAGACGAAAGGCAGGTGTCCCTTTTCCTGGAGCTTCCTTATATATAGTCTACTGGAAAGGCCATCCACTCTTGATATCTAGCTCATGGCAAGTTGCTACCAGCAATTAAGGTCAGTCTTTCCAATGAATCTAGATAATTCTCCACAGACATGACCATAGATTTGTTTCCATGGTGATGTTAAATCTTATTAAGGTGACAACCAGAGACTAACCATCACAGGCATTGACCCCAGAGCCTCGAGCATGCCAGGCAAGCACTCCACAATGGATTCACATCTGCAGCCTCTCCGTAATTCCTGTGGTAACTTCTGAGCACAAGCCGGTTAAGACCAAAAACTCCTCTTTACTTATATACAGTAGAATATTTCAAATAGATGGTATTTGACACAAGATATTATTTTTTGAAGGATTTTTGTTAAGATTAAAATATAAAGACAGTTCAAAGATTGTGTGCTATACCAAAGCACATAAGAGGCCAGCTTTGGCTTGGAGACCAAGGTTTGTAACTCTTGTCTATTATTTTCCTTTGTTTTTTAGTTTGCTTTTATATTGCTGTATATTGATCATTTTTGAAAAAAAATATATAAACTAGAAAATATGTATACCTAGCATCTAGCTTGTTATTGTCAAATTTATAATAAAATGACTAACACAGAAGTCTATGAGGATTGAATCAACATACATTCCACTTAAATAAATTCACATCACTAATATCACAGATTTTCCATTTTTAGCAGTTTGGAATGAAATTTTTTTCAGGAACAACTGTACCTTGATAGTGACAAGGAATCCCTTCCTGGATATCTCTGTGGATATAAAAAGCTTAAAGATGATCTAGTCATTGCCAGCGTGGTGGCACACGGCTGTAATCCCAGGACTTGGGAGGCAGAGATAGGAAAATTGCTGTGCCAGCCTGGTACTACAGAGTGAGTTCCAGGTCAGTCTGGGCTAGAGAGGCCTCAAAACAAAAGGAAGATGATGATTTAGTCATTTATATGAGATGGTGCATCATTCACACAGTGCAAACGTAATATAAATAGTTACACTGTGTGCTTTAGAAAATAATGCCTAGAAAAATCTGCACAAATGCTCTAATTGTGTATTTTATGAATAATTTGCATATTTGGCTGATTAAATCAGCAGATGTGGTACCCACAGTTACCAGTGGCTGACTATATTCATGATAGGGGACATTTCTTTGCTATTTGACACATTTGGCTGCAGTGCTATGCCATGACCTCCTCAACATCACAGAGAGAACCTAGTTATCCTTCTATTTGAAATGCTAAGGATTCACACAGAGAATTGATTTAATAAGTGAAAATGACTTAGGAAGAACTTAGAAAGTCATGTGAGCATTCCAGAAAAATAGTGTCAAAATGCTTTATTATTAAACATGGAAATTTTCTAAATGGTGCAGCTTTAAATGATTAAAACATTCTTTTTTTACTGGACAGAACATGTGAATATATATATATATATGGAGAGAGACAGAGAGAACAATTAACACATTGAATGCTGTTTACTTGTTGGCAAATGAAAGTCTATTTGGATTATTTTTTCTCTTCCATTAGTCAAGACACCCCCTGTACACTCTAAGATTGCATTCTTTTCATCTTAATAATGTCAATAAAAATCACAGTATCAATATTTTCCTGTGTTTTCTATGCTAATTTAGATACAAAAGTGACAAAAAGGCATAATGGGTTTATACAATAAAACAAGCCTTTGTAACCAGCTCTTGGCCCTTCCACATATTTGTTTCCTGAAGAACATGCTTTTGGAAAACATTACAACTTTTCAAACAGAAGTTTGCCCCAGAGCTAGTCAGATATGGTCTTCCTTACTTAAAGATCAGGCATGCACCACAGATGGACCGGATGCCTGCTGTTTTCATTCATTTCCCCAAGCTTAATAACAGCACATTGGCTGTTGTAGGATGTCCCCTGAGAGGCAGAAGCACTACAGAAACCCAAAAGAATATTTTGTAAATGCAAAAATTTTAGTAGTCATGTTTGAGCTCTTATTAAGAATTTAAATGGACACACAGGTTATTAAAGTTCTGTTGTTTTGTTTAGATGGCATATAGAAATTTAGGTACCATACATTCTAACACATTCAAATATAATTTGTTTTTGTTGGTTCCCATTTCACATCCCATCCCCAGCTCCTGCCCCCCTCCAGTCACTTCCATCTCTCTGTTTACATCTCATTTGTATCATTTTGCTCTTCTAGCACCCCTCTTTTAACTTATTTCTTCATGCTCTCTTTGGGTTATGATCATAACTTTATAGGTTTCCAGCCACATTTGATTGGTATATTATATGCATACTTACAGATTGTAGATGACAAGTCTATAAGGCCATTGGCAGATGGATGGATAATGAAAATGTGGTATTGGGCACAATGCAATTCATATCACCAATGGAAAAAATAGGAATTATGAAAATTGCAGGAAAATGTAAGAACCTGGGTAAAAATCATTAAATGATGTGAACCATATGAAGAACAACTAAAATGCTTTTATTTTTGAGTATTTGTAGCCTGAAGCAATGCTATGGCATGTCAGGATTCTGGATTTGGAAAGTATAAGTATGAATCTATGCACATCTATGCAATCACTCCTTGCTTTGGGAAGGGGTAGATAGAGTCAGGATTCTTGATTTCCTATGAATCAAAGTAGCTGATTGCAGTTACTTCAGAATTTTGCTATGCATACTTAGAGGAAGTCAAATCAAATGGCTACTGTATGTTAATATTTAACTAGAATTATTCTAATTCCTTCTAGAGAACATGAATTGCAGTGGGCTATGCATCACAGACATTTGGGTTCTAGAGTAGAAATAAGTCAATGTTGTGATTAAAACTCAAGACACTGTATGTTTTCTACTATGTCATTTTCCCTCAGATACCTTGTAATACTCAAAAATGGATTGCTGTTGTTACACTTTGATGTCCTCATGAGATACTGTCTATGATGTGGAGAAAATGCGGGAACAATCTGGTTTTCATTCATACTCTTCTCTCTTTTGCACAAGAAGAAACTCTCTCCCTTAAGTTATTGTCATATCCAGGTCACACAGCACCCACTACATGATTCCTGCTAAAGGAGAATAGAGTGATAGCTGTGCTAGGCTTACTCAACACAGGAGTCCTTCCCCAGACTGATGGGCAGTCACAGAAGTTGCTTCTGGTTGTTGATCTGGAAACCATTTGTGAGTGAAATAGAATCTTGAAGATAGGACCAAGTAACTCATGGCCTCTCATCAAAATCCATGGTACAAGCCTAGGCATACTCATGTTACTTACTAGATTAATGTGACTAAACTGAATTATTTTGATGTGTTGACTAATGAATAATGCATATTTTCCTTTAATGGGTGTTTTAGATATTGCAATTATTTTTACTCCAGGTATGAATTGTCAAACAAAATGTATGAGGTGGATACTTTGTCTTCTTTGGGCAAGACTTTAGCAGTGCAAACTTAAATTTGTATAAAAAACCTATCATTGACATATGATTCTATTAAATGTAAGCAAATACCAAAGCCATGAAGTATAAATGTTCACAATTGTAGGTGTGGAAACTGGATTTTAAAGGCACCCAGCTGCACAAAGAAGGTCTCAGGCTATGAAGCTTCAAAGCCATGGATCAGGCTTGGGGTTTGAACACTTTTCATAAAACTGATCAGAATGGATTTCTCTGAAAATGTAAAATATATCACAAAAGAATTGATGAGTTTAGGCAAGAGTTTCTTAAAAAAAAGAAATGAGTGAAAAAGATAGATTCTTATATCTGTTTCTGCATGTGGTGTATCTGGGTTAGAACAGGCATAATTGTACACATGCTTTAGAAGAACTCCCCTGGAAAATAAATGCAATGCAGGCTTTGATGTTGCACACCTGTGGGAGGCTTAGTGACTTTGGCAGGCTCCCCTCAGCATGTGGATGAAGTCCATGGGTATTAATATGGATGCCCAGTCTTCTGCAAAAGGAGAGTTCTGCCTCCATTATACTTGACTTGACTCTTCTGTTAAGGCAAATCCACCTGGCTTGGCCTGAACTGAATAACAAGCTTCATGGCTCAGGGTGAGGCAAGCCCCTTTAGCACAAAGAGACAAATATATAAAAAAAAAAGATTCATTATGCCACCTGTACCTTTTCTTTCTCAGAGGAAGCCAACTTTGTCAAGCTCACAACTCCAGTAGTTCTCTTCATCACTGAGTCACATGCCAACTACATTAGCACCTTAACTTTAGTATGTGTTCATAATGTATTAAGCCATTTTTAGAGCTGCAAGGACCCGAATTTTCTTTCCTACTTACTACTCCCTGGTATTTGGTACATAGTATAAAGGAGGACAATGAAATGTAAAGTAAGAAAATAGACTTATAAAGGAAAGGAGTTGACAGAATAAATTAACATCCCACTCTGTCAATATCTCTAAATATATGGGTGGTAACAGAAGTTACCCTTCAATCACTGAAAAAAAAAAAAAAACACCTGCCATTAGAAAAGCCAAATGATCCCAAAATACTGATTTTCAAAGGAGAAAAAGTTAGTTGTCCACTGTGATCATAGGTAGACTCTTCTGTACATCCCATGTCACAGTGAATTAAACCAACATAATTTCAAAAGTAAAGAAAATAGGATGGAAAGCTTTCATTAACAGTATCCTATGTGTTGATGCCACTAATTCTTTGATGTTTAATATATCAGTATCTGTCTAGGATTCCTTCAATAATATGGAGATCACCAATCATCCCTCCAAGATATGCCTTCCAAGAGTATTGCAAAACCATAAGACAAGCCACTTGTTAAATATCCAGAGGTGAGATTCTAGTTGATGAACAGTTTTTCTCCCTTTACTAGAATAAAGTTATGTAAGTGCTGAAGAGAAAATCCAAGCAACAATGGATTTACAATAAACCCAATCCTTTCTCTTTTTAAGAAATTTGGGACTGGAAAGATAAGCAGTTAAGGTGCTTGCCTGATAAACCTAGTGGCCCTGGTTCAATTCCACAATACCATATAAGGCCAGAAGCCAGATGCACAAAGTTACATATGCATCTGGGGGCCCAGGCATGTCCATTCCCCTCCTCTCTCACTGTCTATCTTTCTCTCTCTCTCTGTCTCTCTCAATATCTCTCTGTCTCTAACTCTCTTTCTCTTCTCTCTATCATTTTCTGGTTTCAAATAAATAAATAAAAATATTTTTAAAGCTTCAGTTTGAGAAGATGTCTTTATTATACTTTATTATTTTAAAATAGAGTCATGCTAGGATTTAATGATCTGTTTTCCTATTCCCCAGTAGAAGTCCATGTTTCACTAACTGTGCAGAAGCTGTGAGCTTTCGCAAAATCCAATCCCCCATATGTATGAATTCCTCTATATGAGCAGCATGGGAAGAAAGGGAATATTATTCAGCCTCTCTTACTATGTGACAGCTGCATCTATCAGACTGAAAAGCTTTACAATAGAATTCCAATTGCTAAGTAGCAATCTGTCTGAAACAGTTTTAATAGTGATTAATATTCTACTGTGGATACTAAGGCTGCTGCCAAAATCCCCCAGAAGATGGCATTGTTTACAGTACTGTCTAGGAGGAACAGCTGTTTACCCCTCACTACACTCAGGGGCACAGTATGCTTACTGAAATGCTAACAAATCTTACACAAATGTCTGCTGGTTAAGGCTCAACATTGCTCCAAGAACAGATGTGTTTGAGAGAGAAAATAAGAGATACAACTGTACGTAGGACTGTAATTAGTAGTGGTTTATACACTAGGTCTGGGTCTGCCTATGGACATCTAGACACAGAGTACCAATATATATTAATAACTTGAAGAGAATTCACAGTTGTAGACTTCAGGTAGATGCCACTTTCCCTTAATATTTTCTCACATACTACAAGTACACACTACTGGTACAAATGACCCATTTTCGTTACTCTGACAGAAAATGAAGCCATCATCTTTAATAATTTTCAATATGTTTTATTTAATCAAAATGCACTTTGGAGATGTGTAAGAGCTGTGATAGAGTGCAGGAACATTTAATCTGTAGAATGATGACTTGTGTTTTCTAGCCACCAATTTTCTCCTTATAAAAAGCCACTCTTGAAATGATGGTAAGGATTTTGCTCTCTGCAGACTCACACACTTTTAGTGGAGGAAGGAGAGGTATGAATTAGTTACAGGATAACTAGAAATACCTAAAAGAGATAAGTGAAATATGTCTTACTATCTAGAAAATTTACTTCTAAGTAAGAGATAAACAAAGAGGCGGTAATAAGATGGTATAATTTTAATTGGGGCGGGGAATAATTTAGCAAAAAAATAGAACAACTAATGAATGAATGCAGGCATACTTCAAAATGAAACACAAATCACAGATAAAATGAAAAAA
>PVHP010031234.1:0-21169 GCA_004024765.1 Zapus hudsonius | reverse complement strand
CCAGAGTTTTGTTATCCATTCCTCCGTGGAAGGGCATTTTGGTTGATTCCAATTCTTGGCTATTATGAATTGAGCTGCTATAAACATAGTTGCACAAATGTCTCTGTGCTGAGATGTGACATCTTGTGGGTAGATGCCTAGTAGAGGGAGAGCTGGGTCCATGGGCAGCTCTACGTCCATTCTGTTGAGGAGTCTCCACAGTGTTTTCCAAAGCGGTTGATCTAGCTTGCAATCCCACCAGCAGTGAATGAGGGTTCCTTTTCCCGCATCCTCGCCAGCAATTATTGTTGTTGGTTTTCTTTGTGACTGCCATTCTGACTGGAGTAAGGTGGAATCTCATTGTGGGTTTTATTTGCATTTTCCTGATGCTTAAGGATGCTGAGCACTTTCTCAGGTGCGTAAAGGCCATGTGTGTTTCTTCCTCGGTGAATTCTGTTGAGATCAGTGCCCCATTTTGTGAGGGGGAAGTTTGAGTTTTTGTTATTGATTTTTTGGAGTTCTCTGTAGGTTCTGGAAATTAGGCCTCTATCTGAGTTGTAGCTGGCGAAAATCATCTCCCAGTTTGAAGGGGTCTATTGGCTCTGAGTATGGTGTTTTTGCCTGTACAGAAGCTTTTGAGCCTGATCAGGTCCCATTGATTGAGTGACTGTTGTACTTCCTGGGCTGCTGGAGATTTGCTCAGGAAGTTGTTCCCTACTCCCGTCTCATGTAGGGTTCCTCCTATTTTTTTTCCAGGGTGTTTAGGGTTACATGGTTAATACTGAGGTCTCTGATCCATTTGGAGTTGGTTTTAGTGCATGGTGAAAGGAGTGGAGCTATTTTCATTTTTTTACACGTGTTTATCCAATTTGTCCAGCACCATTTGTTGAAGATGCTATCTTTAGCCCAGCATACATTGTTGGCACCCTTGTCAAAGACCAAGTAGCTGAAGTTACTTACATTAAATACTGGGTCTTTAAATCTATTACACTGGTCAGACTGTCTTTTTCTGCCAATACTATGCTGGTTTAGTTACTATGGCTTTATAATATGTTTTTAAGTCAGGTATGGTGATACCTCCTGTTAAGTTTTTTTGCTTAGAATAGGTTTAGCTATTCGTGGTCTTTTGCCCTCCCAAATAAATTTTGAGATTATTTTTTCTATGTCTTTGAAGGAGGTGGTTGGGATTTTTATTGGCATTGCATTGAATCTGTAGAAAAAAAAGAAAAAACTGGGAGGGGGCAAGGGCGGGGAAAAAACACGAGGGAGGCTGGGTAGAGGCTGGATGGGGAAGCCACAGCTTGGTGGGGAGAAGAGAGAAAGAAATGAAAAAGAGAGAGACAAGGAGGCTTGGATTGGGGGAAAACCACGAGGGAAGCCAGCAGAGGCCAGGCAGGAAAGCCGCGGGTCGGTGGGCAGAGAAGAAGAAAAAAATTAAAATTAAAATTAAAATTCAAAAGAAAAGAGACACAGAGGCTGGGAACTGGGAAAAGCCCGGGGGAAGCCAGCAGAGGCCGGGCAGGGAAGCCGCGGGTCAGTGGGCAGGGAAGAAATAAAAATTAAAATAAAAAATTAAAGAGGAAAGAGATATAGAGGCTTGGAGCGAGGAAGAAACATGAGGGAAACAGAGGCTGCAGGAAAGCCTCACGAAGCTGGCGGGCTGAAGCCGCTCTGGCTGGGCTGCGGCCGGATGACTCACTGCCTCTGGCCGGCGCTGGTCCTCGATGGCGGTTTCCAGTCATGAGGATCCTATGCCAGGAGGTGTCTGGAGCTCAGAGCGTGGCCACAGCTTGTGTCCACACCTGGATCACCTTGTTCCCCAAGGGACGCAGCATGTCTGCTAGTCGGCTATCTTGAACCAGACTCCCCGGAATTTACTTTAAAAAGCCATTTTGGTGTTAGAAATTCAAACTAATACATTTTTTCAATAATTTTAATAAAATATTTTGAATTACACATAAGAGACACTGTTTTGCTTTATTTCAGAGAAAATGGAGAAGTCTTACAAAACCACACACAGATTTATGTCACAGACTAGTAACCTGAAGACAGCAAGGAGAGCTAAATTTTTATGGTTGGTTGCAGAATGGAGTAGATTAGCCTTGTCAGTGGAGATGTCTCTCAGCATCTGAGGTCAGAGTGGGTTAAAGGTGCGAGCGTCAGTAACCAGTGAGACAATGACGGGAACATTCTGGCTCACCTGCCATGGAAAACTCCAATAATAACTCACACACTCAAGATATAAGTCTAGGGCAGGAGAGATGCTCAGTGGTTAAGGCACTTGCCTCCAGTGCCTAAGGCCCCTGGTTCAATTCCCCAGGACCCACATAAGCCAGACCCACATGGTGGTGGCCCTGGTGTGCTCTCTCTCTCTCTCTCTCTCTCTCTCTCTCTCTCTCTCTCTCTCTGCTTGAAAATGAATAAATAAAATATTTAATTTTAAAAAAGATATAAGTCTAATCCTTCCCTTAACCTACAAGAGTCAGTACCTGCTTCTTCTAGGGATCCTGAATTACATACACTCTTTTCTTGCCATATTCTAAGCATATTCTAGGTGTCCACACAGCTTGGTTTGGACAAGCTGGATTGCTATGCTTTCAATGTGCATTTTCCTCTATAAGTTTGGTCCTCAGCATGGTGATGGTGACAGGGAACAGAATCGTTTAGAGGCGAAGCTTAACGTTGCATAAAGAGAACTTGGAGATCCTTATAGGACTCTGCAAGAGGACCATTTGTAAGCGTTGACCTAACTCAGGAATATCTCTGGCGTCATATGTTACTGTGAAATCTCTTCTTCTCATGGCATAAAAGCACCATGTTGTAATAGCTTATCACAGTTCTCACTTTATAGGTGAAAAGGTTAGGCAGAGAGAAGCTAATTTCTCCAGGGGAAGCTTTCGCCTGTCAGAATCTGCATTCATACAGCCAGTCTACTTCTGGAGACGCAAAGATTGTCTCTTGGCAGTCTCAGTGAAGGATGATGAAGGCATCGTTCTTATAATGTTATTTTAGTACCTTCATATTAAAATAGCTTTCTCAGTAGGCTTGAGTTTGATTCTAAACAAACTCACCCTAAAATTGAGTGTGTGGCCTGTCTGTTGCTTAACCAACTCCCAGCGGCCTCCCACACTATCTTAGATCAGAGAAAAAGTAAACTGCATGATTTAAAAAACGTTACGGCAGTGACAGAAATGGGTTATGGTTACTTCATGCCCCTTCTCATTACTCAAAGTTACTACGAAGTCTGCAGGCTTGGCTTATTACTCTGTGTGCTGGCTAAAAGGTGTATTTTGGTTAGTATTGTTTCATCTTAATTCATATGATTCTTCTCGCTAATAAAACCGTTCCTGAGGTCAGTTCTGGCTCAAGCAATTTTACAGCCTCCGCCTGGCAGGTTTTGCTGAGGAATCTGGTTCCCACACCCAGGAGAGCGTCACGGAAAGGCTTTGGCGCCCATGCTCTTCCCTCCTTCCCAGCCAGGCATCCCGTATTGCAGGGCTCTCTCTTTATCTGAAGCTGAAGCCTCCATACTGAGTCCAGGGAAACTCTGAAGAGCATCGTTCTTCTTTTAGTCTTTCTCCTTCTATCTTGGAGAAGGAGGCTGGGGAGGTAGAGGCTTTGTGGATAAAATGTTCACTGCACAGCATGAGGATCCGGGCTCTGGGCCCCAGCACCCATGAATGCCGGACAAGTGTGGTTGCTCTCGCTAGACTAGCCCAACAGGCAAACGCTGGGTTGAGTGTGGGAGCCTCTCAAGAAGTAAGGTCGAGAGCAAAGGCAGAAGACTTTCCGCCCCTGGCCTCCACATGCATCCCCATGCACCGGTGAGCAGCCACACACACATGTACACACGACACACTGCACCCACGTGCACACAGGCACCCCTCACACACGCCCTGCAGGAGACGGAAGCTTTGTCCCTAGGTCTGTGCTGAGCCCTACTTTTTAAGCTGAATCCTAAGGAGAAGTAGAACAGGGTGGGGCAGGTGACACTTGAGTCCCTCATCCCCTTGTTGTTCTATCCCTGGAAGCAAGGGATACAAGGGATGGTGGTTTAATTCAGGTGTCCCCCATAAACTTAATGTGCTCTGAATGCTTGATCCTCAGCTGAGGGCAGTTTTGGAATTGCAACCTCGTTGTAGCTGTGTTGTTGGGGGTGGGCTTATGGGGATGAAAGTCAGTTTCGCCTTCCTGCCACTGATTTCATTGTTGAGGTAGAAGTGATGTCCAGTTTCTGTTCACGCCATTGTTTTCCCTGACTTCATGGAGCTTCCTCTGGAGTCTATGAACCAAAATAAACCCTTTTCCTCCACAGGCTGCTTTTTGTCGGGTTCTTTGTCGCAGCAACGAGAAAACTGACTCCAACAAAAGGCTTGTTACTTCTGATCTTGCCTGTGGCTTTAAGCAGCGACTCTGAGGACCGACAGCTGAATTCGTAATTCTTTTAGCAACTATGACTGACCTCCTACGAATAGATTTTGTAAATGTATGTCTGTGTGATGTGATCTCCCTAAGAAGAAAGTTATTGTACATGTAGATATATACAGATGTGTTTTATTCATATATATGAATATACTCACAAACATATATACATATATTTGCGTTCCCTAATAGGAAATTCATAGTGCATATATACAGATACACATTGCTGTACCTACTCATGGATTTCTTCAACATCCACTCAGTCCATTCAAAGCAGCAATCTAAAACCAGATGGCTCACGCCCAACAGTATTAACAGTTTGGAACACACGGCTCTAGTTTAGAGATGGCTCATTGTAGGATATTTATCCCTTCTCTGGTCTCTACTCCCTAAACGTCCTAGTGTGGCTGTCAATAATAGCTACACATGATGCCTCCTGGGATGCAAAGCCACCCAAAGTAGTTTATCACGTGAAACCCGAGTGGGTGCGTGCCACCACTCAAGTTCCAAACATCTCATCCTGAAGTGCCACATTGCTCCATTCTCTCAAAGTATGAGAGAACGTTCTGGGAGCAGAGGAAAAATAAAGCAAGCTCTGCTGGGGTCAGGGAAGCCATTATTTGGTCTGACCCAGAAATGCAAACACACTCATCATTCATGACCAACAGTGGCATTCCTCTGCTGTCCCCTTCTGTGGCGGTCAGCTTTCCAGCTGCTGCACAGAAAGAACCCAAACAAAAGCGGCTTGTGGATGAATGGGTTTATTTGGCTTACGGACTCAAGGGGAGACTCCATCCTGGCAGGGAAAACGATGGCATGAACATAGGGGCGGACATCACCTCTGCCACAGCACTGCAAACAGTGGCAGGAAGGTGTGCCAAACACTGGCAAGGGGGAGCTGGCTTATAACCCCATAAGCCCACCCCCAACAACACAGCTCCAGCGAGGTTGTAAAACCCAAACTGCCATCAGCTGAGGATCAATCATTCAGAACACATTCATTCGTTTGTGGGAGACACCTGGATCAAACCATGACACCTTCCCTAAGACATCGCTGCTGCTCAAATCTTGCTGACTCTTTCCTTGCATGCCCTGATCAAGTTCACTTTAGCTACAAAGGTGCCCTAGAGACTTCCTAAATCGTTCATTCAAGGCACACAGTGTCTGAATTGTGCTTTCCGTTAATAAATATAGTTCAGCCTCCTAGCATCGCTGGGCCTGCCACTGTGTCATTAGATCGCTTTGGGTCCTGCGTTCTATCGGCCAGTTGGGAAAAATAAAGATCATGTATACGTAAATGTGTTGATTTTTAATCCCAACTTAGCATGTCAACCCTCAAGCTGTGTAATTTCACTTATCCTCAGTTTCCTCACCCATATAGATAAAGTAGTAAAGTTCACCTTATTAAATAATGCAAAGTACTTCAGGTGCATAATCTAATATACAGCACAAACTGTGTATTTAGTGTGATTTCCCTTTTGCTAAAACTTTGCTTCTCTGTCTATCATTGCACAATACTCATCAAGGTGCTACAAATATCTCAGGAAGGATTTGCTTGAGAAATTAACTGAGGATGCAGATGAGTTCTTTATGAAAATGAAAATATTAACAAAATAAACTTCCTGGAAGGCAAAGGCCCAGGGAGGAGAAATGAAACTTGAGCAGCACTGATCCAGGTCCCCACTGGGATGCATCCCTAACAGCCAAGCTTCCAGCTGCAGACTTCTTCCTCTGCCTATGTGCTCAAGGCACAGTGTGTGGCTATGGGGGAGGCCATCGTCTAGTTCTTCATGGGAAAATAGGTGTGGAAACACTCTTAAAACAGTGTGACCCACACAGTTGAGTGAAGGCGATCTACTTCTTTCTTGGCAAGAATGCTGTTATTGACACTGGTTTTATTTTTTGGTCACATATTCTCTAGTATGATATTTAAGAAGGCTAGGAAGATAGTCTGTACTGAATTTTACTAACCACTTGAGCACATGAGAGGTTTCGTTGCCCCATCAATGCACAGCGTCCCTCCCCATTTCCCCCCTAAGTCTTCACTCTAGTGAAAACATAAAAACATGTCTTCAGGGCCTGCAGTGATGACTCCGCATGCAAGACCACTTGCTGTGCAAGTATGAGAACCTGAGCTGAACCCCCAGAACCCAGGGACATGGCTTACCTGGTTGAATAAGCACTGCTGAGCAGGTGAAGACAGGAAGGTCACTGAGGCTCCCAAGAAAGTCAGGCT
This sequence comes from Zapus hudsonius, assembly GCA_004024765.1. Taxonomy (NCBI): domain Eukaryota; kingdom Metazoa; phylum Chordata; class Mammalia; order Rodentia; family Dipodidae; genus Zapus; species Zapus hudsonius. The sequence goes on along the minus strand of PVHP010031234.1, from coordinate 14,532 downwards.
AAGTGAAAAATGGTAAACTTTAGGTCAATGAAAGACCCTGGAATATGAGACAGAAGAGTGACAATGGGGGGGACAGGATGTCCTCCTGGGACCTTCATATGTTTAGGTATGTGGTGTGTCTCTAAGTGCGAACGGATGTGAGTTTTCTCTCTCTCTCTCTCTCTCTCTCTCTCTCTCTCTCTCTCTCTCTCTCTCTCTCTCTCTCTCTCTCTTCCTGTCTTTTCTTAGGCAAGGAAGGAATGCCATGGTCAAAGACAGGAAGTTTTTGGTGAAGCAGATGTCAATGCCTCTGGAAGCCAACTATCCAGTGATAATTGAAAAGTTGGTTGACAGGCATACATCCACTCTCCTCCCTTGGTTGAGATATCACTGAAGCTATTTAGACTGTGCATTAATTCTCTAGAAGAACAGAACTGGGCATGTGCTTAAAAAGATTTATTAGATTAGCTTACACGGATACAGCCTCGGCAGTCCAACAATAGGTGTCTGCAGGCTGGAGCGTCAACGAACCTGGGAACTATCCAGTCCATGGTCCTGGATACCTCCGCAGTCCCGTTGGAGACCTGGAGTATTCCTGGAGAGCTGCTGGTCTTCAGCCCATGTTTGAAGGCCCATGACGCTGTCTTCCAGCATCCAAGGTTAACAGTAACGTGGCATATAGATGCATGAACCAGAAAATAGCATGAGCAGCCAGGTAAAAGTTCTCTTTTACCTTCCTTATATGCAGCCCACCAGCAGGTAATCCTTCCTGGAAACACCCTACAGACCTGCACAAGAGGCATGTTCATTTGGCTCCTAATAGGAGCAAGTGAACAAGACAACTTGGCCATCACACACCGCATTGTGTCCCAGAGTTCTCCAGCTGCAGTCTCTGGTTTCTCACAGGAGTAACTTGCTAAGAGCATATGCTTTATTTGCTGCCTAATTTACTTCTCACTCCCCTGTGTTTCCTGGGATCGCTTTCTGAATAAACTACGTGTCCGGGTCAGCTCCTGGGGAAGCTCAGAACACGACAGAGTCATAGTGTGCAGCACTTAGCACTGGATGTCAGTGGCTCTCAATGCTCATTATGTCGACTGGAGCTCAACCAGAGAATCAAATAAGCTGAGATATATATTAAGGGATTTGTTTCCAGGGATTGGTAGGTGACTGAATTTTGAAAGGCAGACTGTTAGCCAAGGTGGACTGGAGCTCTCAGAGTAGGAAAGGAGCTGCGCTAAGCAGCGGTCATTAAGCAGAACTTGTCAGGAAATCCTCCACTCTGTTCTTAAGACTTTTCAACCTACTGAGGCATGCGGTGCCCACCAGATATCGGATATAAAGACTTTCTTCCCTAAACTTGATGCATTAGGGACTCAGACCGCAGCTATGAAAGTTCTTCACAATAATGCATGCCTTTTCCATGACTCAAAAGTGGAGACTGACGCCCAGACAAGTTGAAATAATGAAAAGACTACAATAACCATAAGAAGTGCTCAGAAATATTTTATACCTAATATTAAAAAGTATTTTATAAAATTTGGAAAACAAGAATGGTATAAAGATCCAAATGCAAATATCTCTGCTGGCCATGCATTTTACATGTACAAGCAATGTCTCCATACTTGGCTTCATTGAGCGCCACGCACCCCTCCCTTATCATTAACTGTACCACAGACACTGCCTTACCTCATGCAGTGTTTCATGACCTTAGCTACTTAGTAACTGCAAAATAGTTTACCATCAAGATTCCTTTGGGGGGGGGGCTGGAGAGATGGCTCCAGTGCCTAAGGCCCCTGGTTCAATTCCCCAGTAGCCACATAAGCCAGACCCACAAGGTGGTGTCCCTGGTGCGTTTTCTCCCTTGCTCTCTCTCTCTCGCTCTCTCTCTCTGCTTGAAAATGAATAAATAAAATATTAAAAAAGATTCCTTTGGCATATGTGGTTTCATTTTAATTCTTTGATGAACATACTTCTGTAGTAATATTTCCTGAAATTTACATTTAAATAATAGCCTGTTAGGCTCTTACACCTAATTCTGCAAGAGAAACAAGTCTTGATACCCTCAAACAACCATTGAGTTACAGTGAATACAGTGAATTAACCTTTCCTAAACAATTAGAATATGATCATATGGGGTGTCTTTGATACTAATTGGGGAAAAAGTCAGCAGAAATATTTTCTGTGTCCCATGATTCAAATGAGGATACCCCAATGAGAAAAAATTGGTGGATTCACAAACATGACTCAATTTCTTAAGCTTATAGTTACTAGAATTTCTAGCCTGTGTCCTTTCTATAATTTTAACAGGATCACTAGAAGCATGATTTTCATATAGAAGTTATTGTGTTTTAATTTCTTAAAGTATTTTATTTACATATTTGAGAAATGAGACAGAGAGAGAGAGAGAGAGAGAGAGAGAGAGAGAGAGAGAGAGAGTGAGAGAGTATGAATGTGTCAGGGCGTCCTGCCTCTGCAAACTCCAGATGCCTTCAACACTTAGAGCATCTGGCTTTGCTTGGCTCCTGTAAGTAAAGAGCCTTTAACTGCTGAGTCATCTCTCAGGTACAAAGAAGTTATTATTTTTAAATCTAGACAAAAAAGTGAGAGGACAGGTTTGGGGATGTTGGATATTTCAGGATAAAAGGGTGCTGGAATAAAATTAAAGCAAGGATGTTTTTAGGTGTGAGAATAATTCTAAATCTTCATTTTAGTGGTGGCTAAATAAATTTATCCATTAAAGTCTCTAGAAAAGTACAACAAAAAATGCCAATTTGGTGATTTATAATTAAAAAGAATATAACCTGTGAGAAACGAGAGTGGAATGCTGGCTGAGCAGAATGGTGGATGGACGGAGGGATCATGGTACAGATTTTTCTGGAACTTTAATGCTGTTGTTGTTCGGTGCACTGTGTGGTTCAGATTTTTCTTCCGACACCTTAGATTTAAGACCTACAATGTGGTGTGTCATCATTTACAAGCAAATAGAAATATGATTTGACTTTATAAAGCAAAACAAACTGTCCCAGTGAACAGATCACTCTTTCTACCTTGATTATTTTCAAGTAAAGATTTATTTACACTTTCCATATTCATCTGCCAAACTTTTTACACATGCTTAGATTAAATCTTTTAGTTGAATATTAAATCACACACAAACATCGTCATCAAGAAGTGCATAAGGAATTTCAGCTTTTTGTGAAAAATAGGAAAGGAGTAAAAATTCTATGTCAAGGGCGAAAGCCTTTGGGGGCCTTTGGAGGCACACCCTGGCTTAGTCTTGGACTGCACCTGACAGCCTGCCAAGAGGGGCGTGGCTTAATGAGTTTCAGGAGGTGATTGCGATTGGCTATTATGCACAGGTTCTTGTCATGGACCAATAAATAGCTCCCTGATTGGCGAGGAGCTCTATATATGTATTCTGTAGCATATCTGCATGAGGTGTTAGGTCTGAGGTATGAGGAAAGAAGTATGAGGAATGAGGTATGAGCAATGAGATCTGAGAGAGCAATAAAGAGAGAATGCGCATTCTTCCACCCATACGTAGTATATGTGTGTTTGTGTGTGTGTGTGTGTGTTTATCATTGCCGCCGCGGGCGGTGGGCAGTGACAAGTGGTGCCGAAACCCGGGAAACGGAAGGGACACGAAAGGGAAACGGAAGGATCCATAAAAGTACCTAGGTAAGTGAGACTTGCCGAGAGGGCAGCTAAGGTTCAAGGTAGAAGCAATTAAAGTGCACTAAGAGTGACGAAAATAGAGAATTAAAAGTTCACTAGAGGTGATTATGAGAAGGTTCACTGAAAGTGGCCTAGAGGAAGTGAGGCATGCCGAGAGAGCGACTGAGGTTCACGGTGAAGCATCTAGAAGGGTCACTAAGAGTGGCTGAGGTTCGCGATAGAGTGAGAAAGATGGGCCCTTATGGAGAAGTCCCCGGGACTGTAGCCCGGGGAAGGGGGGAATGGACATGCTCCACTCTAGTCCAAGTAAAAGTGGGAGCAATTTTGGTTTTAATGAGAATAATTCAAGAGTGGTGGTATATAGAAGTTGACTTCTTTTCTGCATGGCATAGAAGAAGGAAAGACGGGGGCCGGACTGCGCTCTGTGCGTGCCAGGGCTGCCAGACAGATGGGCAGGGTAGGCAAAGAGCTCGGCGGACACTCCAGCCAAGAATAGTACGAGATGGCTGGGAACTTTGGTGGGAAATTCTTAGCTTCTCTCCTTTCCATGAGATGCAATCTGCAGGTCAACAGTTGTTATGGAAAACTGCTCATGTTTTCCCAAAGACTATAGAGCAGCATGTTCCTTGGTTTCTGGAGGAGGCGGAAACAACAGCAGATTGGCAGCGGCTCCGAGATGGCATGCCAGGTCTGAGCGAGCTGGAGAGTGCGTGGTGGCGAGTGTCCTGGCCCCCCGGGCCTGGGCATTGCGCCGGGCAGCCCCAAGGCAATCCGGTCCCGGCTGCTAGACTGGCAGACCCAAGGACTGCACTCTGTGCGCGTCAGGGCAGCCAGGCAGGCGAGCAAATTAAACAAAGAGTTCTGGGAACACCCCGGCTGGGAACTGGCTGGGAATCTTAGAATTCCTTAGTTTTTTTTTTTTTTTTCTTTTCTCTGAGATGCAAATTCAGCCCCAGACAACTGTCAAGGTCACAGGACCCAATGCTCAGAGCGTTGTGCTTATGTCAAAAGGTCAGGCTTAAAGATCTGAGAAATTTATAAGGCTTTTTCGCTGTCTATGGACTTGGTACAAGGAAATCTTTGGTTTGGGTTATAAAATGTTTGCTAACTATATACAAAAGTGATATCTTTCAGTCAGTCAAAAAGACAGGTTTTTCCACCTTAAATTCAGGTGCAGGCCCCTTGGGCTGACAATGAAATAATTTAAGCAAGGCCAAGCCCCAGGGAGAGTTAACCCCAGGGAGTACAGCCTTTTGTTTGAAGGGAAAGCCCTATAGGCTAAATTCAATTGATTATTTCTAGTCAATTTGTGATAGATTTGGTTTCAGGTCAATTTATAAAGATTTTTCCTCTATAAAAGCCTTGTAACACATGAGAGAGAGCAGAGACAGGAGGATGACAAAATGCTTAATTGGCTAATAAAATTTCCTCCTTCTGGGTTGTTGAAGACATTTTCCTAATTCTATCATGCTTGAATTTTAACTATGATACAGATTTCTGTCTTCTCAGGTTAACCTCGATCAGTTTTGAAAATTCTACCAATGGGAAAATTGTCATATGTATCCAAAAGTTTCAAGGTAACATTCTAAAATAAGTAAATGTGACTGCAGCTTGTCTCAGAGATCATTATGTTTTGCATATACTATTTTAAAGTGTGCAACATGAAATTATTAGGAGATATCTTATAAACTCTATAAATATGTGCTAATACTATATGGGTTGTCAGTTCTCCAAAAATGATATTTATAGAGGTGTTACATATGAGAAATACCTGTGGTTTCTCTGAATTCTATAAGGTATAAAAAACTAAAATATAGTAAAGATAAATATGTGTTGGATGTCAATTTTCCTATGGAAGCAGTTACTAGGCCTCATGGATTTAACAAAAGAAAGAGCATATACTTTTGTGCTCCACTGGCTTTTGACTGTAGGACAGAGCGCTCCCTATTGCCAAATCCCAGAAACAGAAATATTTTCCAATATTTCCTCATAAGTCCTTCTGGCCAATGGGTTTATGATGAATGAAAAAGGAAATAAATATACAAGGAGAATTATATCTTCCTAAAGTCCACAATTGTATAGGTAAACTGAGTCAAAGAAAAAGACATAATGTTTCTTTTCTCATCTATCGCTCAATGGTTAGAGACATTATCTGCTATAAGTACTATATGTTTTCTGCTTGCTTATAAATAAAAAAGAAGGGGGAGAATGCCCCTAGAAAGTGTCTTTCTTAATTTTGGGATTTTTGCAAAAAGACTAGTCATGGCAAATTATAAAAGATTCTCTAGATTAAGTTTTTATAACACAGAGTACAGACGTTCTTTTGCTTAGGCTAACCACTGCTAACACTGGACCTGATCAGTCCAGTTATAGCTGTTGGTTAAGTGACTAAATTGTTTATGAATTAAGAAATGCACAAGGGGAACTCTTGGAGTACTCACCCAGATTAGCTATGTTTCTTTATGTTGCTTACTGGTATTGATTTTCTAGGGTGGGATTCTCATATCTAAAAGCCTTGTGAGATGGTTCTATTTGTTTATGCTAATACTGCCAGGTGGTCATCATCTGACTTGTAAGGTTTAATTTCAGTCATTATGGTTTCTGTCCTCCTATCAGCTAAATGTGTTGAAATAACTTAATTAAGCTAACAACATTGGTTGTCACAGGTTTTCCTTTTCAAAAATATGACAGAATTGGACACTGCTTTGCTTTGTTGTGGATGATCGCAGTTTCCATCTAAGATATTATTTCAACAATTGTCTTATTTTGTGTGCTTGAACTAACTCTTTAAGATATTCCCTACTCCGTGGTACAAGTTTAGAATGCTATTAAGTACAGTACTGCAGATACCTCAATATATTTCGGTTCCTGTGGCCGTCGGTTCTCCTCATACATCAATTGCAGTTCGTAAAAAGAGAGATTTTGGAATAACTTCTGTCATCATTGCTCCAATAGCCGTTTCAGCTGTGAGGCTACTATGGCTGCTGTTGCTTTTGCTACTTCAGTTTCTACAGCACAGACTCTCAATACTGTTTCTTCTGCGGCTGCCCAAGCTCTGAAGATCCGGGATCAATTAAATGGACAATTTAAAACTGGACTTATGATTCTTGATCAGCGAATTGTTCCTGTGCAGGAACGACTTGGTATCGTTGGACAATTAATGACATTGTGATGCGTTCATTCTATTGTATTCGTCCTATTGTGGGACTTTGTATAATTGATGTTTTGCAGCAAAAATGTCTAGACAGCTGTCATATATGTTAACTAGTCATTGGACTTATGAGTTTAATCTTTATTGCTAACTTATGAGTTTAATAACCTAACCCAATCCTTATTGCTAAAGTGCATATCCCGACTGTAGCGTCTTCGATAAGAACTCTTGGTCTGATGTGCATTAACGCTTTGCCAATCTCAGATGCGCCAACAACTGCAAGCACAGCTAATTAAGCAAGCCATGGCAGCTATGGGTGATCAATCCTCCCCCCATATATGGCTTAAAATGCTGGATCAGAGACGGGTAAGATCCATGGAAATACATATCAACCTAAGACAGGGTTCTGACGCTTGGAGGTCAGAATTCCAATGATGGGTAAGAGTGTAATTTGCCATGGACAACCTAAGACAGACACGATTCTGAGCCATTTTTTTAATAAAAGAAAAGGGGATATGTCGGGGCCGAGAGCCTTTGGGGGCCTTTGGAGGCACACCCTGGCTTAGTCTTGGACGGCACCCGACAGCCTGCCAAGAGGGGCTTGGCTTAATGAGTTTCAGGAGGTAGTCCTGATTGGCTATTTGCACATCATCCTCACAGGTTCTTATCACAGACCAACAAATAGCTCTCTGATTGGCAAGGAGCTCTCTATATATATTCTGTAGCATATCTGCAAGAGAGATGAGGAATGAGGTATGAGGTATGAGCAATGAGATCTGAGAGAGGAATAAAGAGAGAATGCACATTCTTCCACCCATATGCGATGTGTATGTGTGTGTGTGTGTGTGTGTGTGTGTGTGTGTGTGTGTGTGTGTGTGTTTGTGTGTGTGTGTTTTATCATTAACCCCGTGGGCAGTTGGCAGTGACAATTCTAAAATTACCTTAAAGCAAAACTGTGACCTGTATATTTCATTCTATAGGTGCCATACCCAAAATGCTATGTTAAAGGAGACCTTGCTTTAGATCCTGGAAAACTAACCCTTTATTGAGTCCCATCATCCAAGGTGAAGCTGCTGCTTCCTGTTCCCTGAGCCCACTGAGCCAGTGCAGGTGATCTTGAGCCCCCTGAGGACTTTGGGGACCTAATGTAACGTGGTGATCCCTTGTCACCAAGTGCTAGCCAATGGTTCTGTATTCCCATTCTCATGTCTGAAGGACAGATAGCTGTGGAAAGCCCAGTTTTCTCCTGATTCTTCCTTGTAATTCTCAAGAACTATAGAATATTCCAGAAATGCAGTACTTTGAGATAAATTAAAACAGCCCAGGTTGGGCTCCTGTTACTCACCAAATGGGATTCCCTGCACTGCTTTATTCTAAGAACCATGTTCTTCTAGGAAATGATGCTCCAGACAGGCTATATTCTGGGATCCTTCAGCAATAATGAAATCCCTTTCCAGGACAGTTCTTATGAGCTTTGATTGCATAAGCAAGTACAGGGCTTATTTGTCCATTGCTATCTAAAAGTAAGCTGCAAATCTGTTGACATGACTTGCATAGAGGTAGAGGGTTGTGCTTCACTGGACTGAGCAAGTTGGTAACCAGTATGGAATGGTCTGCATCACAATGTGGATTGTCCTCTCCAAGGTGAACAGGGGGCCTTTGCAAAAGAGGTTTTCATACCTCTGTGATAACCTCATCTTTGCAGATAGTAAAATGTATAGGATATAATTTGTAGGGTCTTCAAGCCACTCCATCTTCTGCTTTCTGTTTCCCACCATCCCTGATATGACTTTCAGAAAATTATACTTAAGCCCATTATAATGACTGCATTCAGAGTTTTTTCAGTGAGAAGAGACAGAAACACACAAGTTGAGCGCATCCTTAAGTGAAAGAGAATGTTACACAGTGCTTGGCCTCTGTCTATACCTCATCCTGCCTCATGTCTCCTACATCTTATTGCTACTGACACAGCTATCTGAGAAGTGGGTGCGATTTTCCAAGGATATTCATTTTTATTGTGAAATGTGTAATCAAGACAAACTCAAGACAAAAAAGCCCACATAATTTAAAACAACTGGCTGTAGAAGGGCAGTCTGTAGCAGGTCTAGCTTAGACCCCTAAGTGGGCACTGGCTGGTTGGGTTAACAAGGGCCTCCTCAGTATATATGAGCCCATCACCACAGCTCTAACTCATGTTGTGTAGCTATTTCTTTGAAATGAAAACATTCACTCCTAGAGGCAGATAGGACTCAGGAAGTAAACTAACCTTAGAAGACTCAGGAAGCTTATGAAGCTACAAGATTCCCAATAACTTCTCTGTGGTTCTATCAACAGTGGCTGAAGTAAGGAGACTCATTTACTGAGCTGCCTGCAATCTGTAGAGAGAACCTCAGAGCTGTAGCTTTTGTAGTTCTCTGTTATTGTAGCTAACTTTGAGTCACTCCTACTCCTGTAGGTTAACCCCTCACCTACGCTCCTGTAAACCCATTGGTTCACCAAAGTAGAATTGGGTGGGAATCATTTCTTTGGTCCCTTGTCTGTGTTCACATCCTCACAGGAAAAGTCTTGCACCAGAATCCCAGCAGAAGTGGCAGGTACTCTGTACAAATCCCCTGACCTTCTGTAAAGAAATTCGTTCTTCCCTCTCTGATGCTCCTTGCTGCTACCTCAGGTTCAGTGAGAGTTTTACGGCCAATAATAACATAACCCCTTCCTTTTGGGGGTTAGAAATAAGCCTTAAAAATGTAAGAGAATGAGAAAAAGAACGCTTCCTAGTAAACAGTTTCATAGTGAGGTTGGATGACATGACTTCGGGTTTGTGGCCATGTGACATCGCAGTCCCTTCTTCCCTCTGAGTTCCACAGGCTCAGCAGCACAATCGTTTCCACGGCTCCAGGCCTCCCCAGAGGAGGACATTGGGAAACAGACCTGAGTGCACATGTCCACCATTTCTAGATGCTCAGCTCCATTCACCTGTGCATCAACCCCCGAGGTGGCCCTGCTGCCATGAGGAGACATTCAAAAGGGAGGAAAAGTCGCCAGCAGGGGCTCTTTGAGCTGAAGCCCCACTGAACTTCTCCCATTACCCAACCAAGAGTCTTTCTGAGATTCAAAAGAATGGCAAGTGGGTGGTGAGAAGCCCTAACCTCCAGCCAGCATCTCGGCTGTGCTCACAGATGACTGTGGGGACATTGAGAATTTATCACCAGTGCTGGAGACTTGGAGCTTTACGCCATGATATCACAGTGAATGTGTTAACATCAACGTCTAAGTTCCCACACACTGAGGGAAGAAGGTTGCTTCTGTTCTGATCAGCCTTTGATGCCGGGGGAAGGGAGGGACTCGAGGCTCTCAGGTTGCCAAGCAGTAGTGCATCTGTTTCTTAAGGGTGAGGGTGGCAATTCGAGCCGGTCAAGCAAACTTTTCCACCAAAGCATAGATTCGACCAGGGGAGGCTCAGGAGTAGAAATGTCAGTGCTCCTACTATAACCTTTAAAATTCTGCCAAAGTTTGCTACTCCTTTGAAGTCTTGTGCTTGTTCTGTCTTTAAAAACTCACGAGATTCTCTTTCTCACACAATACTTCCGTATTTGCTTTGATGTAAAGTGGAGCTTAAATTACTTCCCATTAAGAAAATGAATATTATCTTCAAAAATGAGATGCACCCTAGGCCGTGTGCATCTCAGGTAGGTTGCTGAGGACATGCCCAAATTCATTTCATTCTACATATTCTCAGGGTTGAGAAATATTGCTATTATGAATACACATTAATCCATCTGCCTAGCAAATGCTTACTGAGCAATAATTATTTGCAAGGTGCTCTACACAGAAGAAGTCTCAAAGGTTTTCTAATAGAGGACTTTACAATCTTCATTTCTAACAACAAAATAAATATAAGGCACTGTTTACAATGGTTGGGACAGAGTGGGCATTTTAAAGGGTATTTCATCATTGAAATTGTTTTTGTGATTATCATAAAGCTATATTGGAAAGAGAAGCAAGAACCCTTTTTGCTTCAGAGGGAAGGAGATGCTTTAAAATCTTACCCATAAAACAAAACAAGACAATACTATCAGACAATAGCGCCTAGTGCTCTGTGATGTTTTCCTCCATTAGGTTTAAGATCTTCTAGTTTAAAAGTCTATAATCTCCTTCCAGATAATACTACTTGCTATATGTGGTTAAATATATATCCGTACTCATTTATTGCTCTATTAAATGCCATTACTCCAGAAAGACTTCCAGCTTCTTAAATCAGCAATTATATATCATACATGCACAACACAGCAGAATATAATGCAAGGCATGTATATAGAATAAAATTTCTGATAGTCACATTTCTAAAAGCAAAAAGAAATGTGTGTAAAATATTTCTAACCTTGGTGTTAGGCTTCCTCCCATTCTATTCATGGCCCCTCTTGCCAGGTGGTGCCCACAGCTCCTCAGAAACTTACTGTAGGAAAGTTGGGATTTTATGGTGTTGATTCATTATTAGTTTCGTTTATTGTGTGAGTCCCCTCCACTTCCCATTCCTCCCCACCCCCTAACTCCTTCCATCCCCCTTTATAGTCTCTCAGTTCACTGACAGGTTTTCATGACGTTCAGGCTTAACCTGGCTAGGAACACATGTGAGGGCGAATATGAGTGCTTGACTCTCTGTTCTTGTGTGAGGTCGCTAAGAATGGTCTGCTCCAAGTCCATCCACTTTTCTTTAAATTTCATTATGTCATTTTTCCTTTCAGCTGTGTAGAATTCCATAGTGTAAATGTGCTACAACTTTGATATCCATTTGTCCAGTGTCGGGCATTTGGGTTGATTCCAATTCTTTGCTGTCATGAATTGGGTTGCTCTAAACATGGCTGAGCAAATGTCTCTGTGCTTTAGTGAGGAAACTCGGGGACCAGTAGAGGGATAGCTGGGTCCACTGGTAGCTCTATATCCATTCTATTCAGATGCCTACACATTACTTTCCGTAGTGGTTGTACAAGTTTGCAATCCCACCAGCAGTGAATGAGTTCACCCCACCTCCCGCCTCTGCATCCTCACCAGCATCTATTGTCACTGGATTTTTTAATGATTGCCATTCTGACTGCAGTGAGGTGGAATCTCATTGCTGTTTTGATTTGCATTTCCCTGATGATTAGTGACATCGAACATTTTCTTAAATAATAGTAGGCCATTTGTATTTCCCCTTCTGAGAATTCCCTGTTGAGTTCAGTGCCCCATTTTATGAGAGGGCTTTTGATTTTTATTATTTAATTTTTTGAGTTCTTTGTAGGTTTCAGATATTAGGCCTCTGTCCGTGGAATAGCTGGCATAGAAGGTCTCCCATTCTGATGGTGGTCTATTGGCTTTGAGTATGACGTGTTTGTATGTACAGAAGCATTTAGCTTGATGAGATCCCATTGGTTGAGAGATTGTTGCACTTCCTGGGCTACTAGAGGTTTTCTCAGGAAGTTTTTGCCTACTCCTGTCTCATGTAGAATTCCTCCTAATTTTTTCTTCTAGGGAATTCAGAGTTTCAGGTCCTAGGTTGAGGTCTTTTACTCATTTAGAGTTGAGTTTTGTGCTACCAGAGAGGCCACACCCATTAGGAGCTAGCCAAAATAGCAAAGTTGTCTCATTTAACCTATATATTGATCTCACTCTCCGATGGAGATTCTGTTTGTATTTTTCAGAAGGCATTGAGAGAGCCGGGGACAACCCAATTCCACCAATAAGACATGGGATGATGGCTGACATCCTGGCAGGAGATGAACCACCCCTGGCCTTCACACAGGACCCAAAGGAAACCTATGAGAAAGTGACAAGATGTACAGGAGACCCATGACCACAGCAAGTCAGATAACCCATGAAAGGTCAAAGAGACATACACCAGTGATACAACACAACCCAAAGCAGAAGCCCAGAGTCACTAAGATCTCAACAATAAAGCAGAATTAAAACTCACCCACCAGGACTCAGGGAACTGAGCAGAAGAGGGGGCGGAAAGAATGTAAGAGCCAAGCTGGGGAAGACTATCCGGAGACATTGCTCCCCTCAGCAACAATGCACAAAGGAGGAAGAAAAAAGGAAAAATTGGCTCCCTCTGGTGCAGTTCATAACCCCTATCCTATGGACAGATCCAGTATGCAAATGAAGGAAGGACTCCAGGGAGTGGGGGACAAAGAGGAGGGAAATGGGGACACTTTCACAAGATTTGCTCATAAAAGGAATATAATTATTCGTAATAAAGATATTAAAGATATTAATTTTAAAATATGGCTAACAAAAAAATCCGTGTAAAATTATAAATGAGGTATTTCATGCTTTGTGCCAAATCTTCAAAATCATACATACATACATACATGCATACATATGTGTGTATACATACATTAACATACAGTAACACTATATCTCACCTGAAACTAATTGTGCTTCATGTGCTGAATACTGTAGGAGAGAATGCGGGCACAGACTCAGACTTAGTTGAAGACCCGAGAATACTGCCCATGGGTTCATGAGCATAGAAAATGCAAGTATATGACATGGAATTAGATCTAAATTTGCCAATCAATTACTTCTAAAAAAGCTTGTTCCATAATTTACTTTGAATAGAAGTAGTAGTTATGAATGCTAAAATGGGTAAGTCTGTGGTAGATAAAATTTTGTCGTCTTTAATGGTTCTGTATTATTAGCATTTGTGTGTGTGTTCATCTATGCAGGTGTACATGTGTGTGGGTGCACAGAGAGGTCTGATGATGACCCCTTCTCTTAGACACTGGCCGTTTCTGTTTCCAGGTAGGATAGATTGGCTGGACAGGGAGCCCCGGGGTTCCCCCTTCCTCCACATTCCCAGTGCTGGGGTGGGAAATGTATGTCACAGTTTTGAATGTGGGTTCTGACCATGAGACTTGGGCCCTCATTCTTGTAAGGCAAGCACATCACCAACGGGGCTGCCTCCTCCCACACCCCTCTCTCTAGCATTTTTTATTCTAATGTTTGCAGCTGGAGGCTTTTACTTTCTGTCTATCCCATCATTTTCCAGTGTCCCACTGCTTAGTCTAGCGCATCCATATGGTTACACTCATTCATCAAGTGCTAGTTTGTGGTGGAAAGTCTACATAAAAATGCTTTCTTGGAGTGAAAGACTAAAAGGTTTTTCCATGAATAAAAATCTTTTTGTTAGTTTCCAGTTCCCTAAGTTCACCTCAGGATAGTGGCAGTTCAAGCTATGAGATCCTTTCAAGTGAAGAAATGCTATATTTCTTTATTCAATTGTTTAGATATTCTAGTCTTCTATACCTAAAAATACTGAGGCAAGTCGTCCATGCTTTTTTAAAAAATAAAGAGTCATTAAACTCATAAACTTTTAATTGTTCCTCAAAATATTAATTATTTGTGGGTACAGAAGGGACTTGGGGATTAGTAGAAGGCTTGATTTTAGAAATAAAATTCCCACAGAGGCATTTAGTGCTTCTCTGAGGGTTTTGACATAATCATATTACTATTGGTACAAAGTAAATTCTAAGAAATACAGTAGTTTTTCATTGCAACCCCCACTCCTGCAAAGGAAAGAACTCCACACAACATTAAGAATTGAAATGTATGTTAACCCCAGGAATTATATTTTTCATACACCATGTTGCCTAATCCTCACAGACCTTGAAGACATACATATCCCTGCTTCCGATGAGGACACTGAGGCAGTTTGGGAGACTGGTTATCTCAAGGGAGTGATGGGG
>PVHP010031233.1:0-20990 GCA_004024765.1 Zapus hudsonius | reverse complement strand
CTCTGCCACAGCACTGCAAACAGCGGCAGGAAGGTGTGCCAAACACTGGCAAGGGGAAGCTGGCTTATAACCCCATAAGCCTGCCCCCAACAACACAGCTTCATCGAGGTTGTAAAACCCAAACTGCCATCAGCTGAGGATCGATCTATCAGAACATATTCAATTGTTTGTGGGGGACACCTGTATCAAACCATGACAGATTGATTCCTACATTTTAAATAAGTACCTAGCTGGAGTTCATAGTTGTATGTGGTAGGGTAAGATTGAAATTCAGGTCTTTTCAATACATTCCATACAATTTCCAAGAGAACAGCTCTGGGATATTGACACATGGAGTCACATGATTATGCATTAGTTTATGAAGTGTAGCTATTGTATTTACATTAACTTGGCCCACTATTCTAGCCATTGGATTGCCTAACAGACATTTATTATTTATTTATTTATTTATTTACTTGTGGGGGCTGGGGCAGAGTGCATACGTGTATAAATATTAGCATGTGTGTGAGTGTGTATACTTGTGGAGGCCAGAGGTTTATGTTGGGTCTCTTCCTTGACCACTCTTCATCTTACTAAGATAGGATCTTCCACTTGAACCCAGAGCTTACTGATTCAGCTACTATAGCTAGCCAGCTTCTCCCCCAGGTTTTCCTGTTTTCACAACCTGAACACTAGGATTACAGGTGGGCTGCCACGCCCATCTGGCATTTACATGGGTGCTGAGGATCGGAATATTCGTCTACATGCTTATACAGAAAGTACTTTTACTGAGCTATCTCCAAGCCCCTAACAGGTGTCTGTGAAGTGAGTCTATCATTAAGAAGATGAGTCTATCATTGCTCCAATTTCCTACAGTTACCCTGCTGTGGTCATTCCCAGTGTAAGAGCAATCTGTGTCCATTAGCCCAGGCCTGACCTGTGTTGGCATAGCTGAGAGAGAAGGAACACATGTGGGGACCACACACTGTATGTCAGGCTTTGAATCAGCCACTTTCATAGTCACAGCAATCCCTGAAATAAGATCTGGATATTCAGTTCATAAATGGGAAATGTTATAGAAATTATCATAAAGAGTCAATCTTAGTCATGTGAAATACATATGCTACCCCCAAAGTAGAAACAACTACAATAAAATCAAAACAATGGTGAGACTTCTGGACTTCTCAAGGTCTAAGCTATTTATAATACCTCCTCCTCCATCCTCCAGAAAAAAAAGAGTGTTGGTTATTAATTATTAACTAGACATATTGAGCAAAAATCCAAATCAGATTGAAAATATTTTGGCATCAACCAGGATGCTCTGCCAAGTTTATAAACCCTCATTTAATATTTTAAAAAACCTGTGAAATTGGTGGAAAATAAGCTTCACATGTGTCCTGCTCATTAATTTAAAAATCAAACAGTACTAGTCTTTTGAGGGCTTGCCATTGAACCCCACCTCCAATATAAAACGGGGAAGAAATGTTTCTAAAGTCAATATTCTCATAAATAGAAAATTACATCTATCCCGTGCCATCAACCAGAGGATCAAATGTGATTCCAAGCTGGAAAATTATATAAGTTTTGAGCAGGTTTCTAAACCGACCGAGACATTCCCTACACTGAAAATAAAACAGAAAGCAAGATGAGAGGGAGGAAGAGGAAAGGGGAGGAAGAGATAAATGGTGCAGACCTCCCTTGCCTGTCTTATTTAACATGGGCCTTTCTAAAACTAAAGAGCAATCAATAGAGGCTTTCTTTCCTCTACCAGGGCTTGGGTAAGGGTTGGTAAATTGGTGAACAAGAACATCATGCATTTGCCTAATTCTGTTTGCTTCTGCTATGTGCAAGTAACATTTTTACACAGTCTCCTGCAAATTTCATTTCTGCCTCTCCCTTCAGATCAAATACTTTTTCCAACAACTGGTATACTTTTATTTAGCTCTGTACCAAAAGCACCACCTATTTTCATTTATTTCATCATATTCATTCATCATTCACGTCCATTTATCCACCATTAAATTTTCTCAACACTTTATTTGTACCAGCTACTTTGCTGGATTTCAGAAACACACACTGGATGGCCTTGTGACAGATCTGGGACCTAAACAAAGACATCTTCTAGTTTACTCTGCTTTCTATTCCAGAAGCAGATGTTCAGAGTCCAAAAGGCAGCTAATATTCTCAGGAACCAAACAGGATTTATAGCCTGTTTTACTTTTCAGTGAGGCATTTTGCTTTCACCTCCCACCTCAGAAGCCATTTGCTACATCTACTCTTGTATCCACTCAACCAACAATTATTAAGCATTAAGTGCCAAAGATCCATACAACAAAGGCTATTTATTACATGTAAACTCGAGCAGCTGGACATCTGTTCCTGTAAAGCAGTTTCTCTAAGGCTTCATTTCCTCCTCTGTAAAATGGGGCTTATAATGACCAAGCAGAGCTCAGTAAGAGAATTAAATACCATGACCACACAGAGTATCACATATCTAATGCACTCAATAAAATGGTAGTTTTGACTAATGGTGTCACTGTGATTTGTCACGTACTATATGCTAGGGAGAAGAAAATCAGATGAACTTTGAAAAGGGACCTCATAAAACTGAAAAATATTGCCTCTGCCTATCAAGTCTGATGTCTCCTCAACTCAGCCACATGAGCATGAATAACGACACTACACAAGAGGATGTGGAAAGAGCTCAGTGTTTAAGAGCACGAAGCATGAGGGCTGAGAAGTCCAGAGACCATTAAGTTCGACTCCTCAGAGCTCACATAAAACTCTGGATGTAGCCACTCCTATCTGTAACCCAGCCATGGAGTGAAGATCAAAGAATTGCTGGAGCTTGCTAATGGACAGTAACTCCAGGTTAAGAGAAAGACCCTATTTCAAGGAAACATGTGGATGAGCAATAAGAGAAGCACACCCAACATTCTTCTCTGACCTCCACATGCACACACATGAAGTTCATCCATCTGTATTCACACACAAGTGCCTATATCACACATCCCACACCACACACACACACACACACACACACACACACACACACACACACACGCACGCAAAAAAAAAAAAAAAAAGACATCATATAAGCCCCAACTAGCTTCCTTCAGAGAAAAAGGAATTAGCTCCAGCAGCCTTAAACACTCAGCTTGGACTCAGCTCATTTTACCTGAGTGAAGGCTTATGTAAGTTATCATCTTGAAGAACCCATGTCTACAAAAGCTGTTAGTTCAATAATATACCTTGTCTCTTTGCATATAACAGATGTGAGTACCAAGCAGGCTGAAACGTCCGCTAGTCCATGAGAGGCAACATCTGACAATTCTAAAGGAAATATCCCTATTCCAGGCATATTTCTGATCTGAAAAGTAGGTAAGAGGGCCACCTCTCTAGTTGAATTTACAATGGAGACATGGAATGAATCTCCCCAACCGCAGGGCTCATAAGGACAAAACTTAGTAAATGATGTTGCCTAGAAAAATAAATGTTCCCTGAGAGACAAAAAGAATTTCAACGTTCCACAGAAGGTCAATTTACTCATCTCAGTTGTACATAACAATGTAAATAGAACTTAGCAAAATGAGTAAATAGCTTCCAAATCTGCCTTTGGGATATAGGATGGTGGTTTGAATCAGATGTCCTCCATGAATTCATGTGTTTTGTATGCTGGCTCTGTAGCTGATGACAACTCGGAATGTGGAGCCTTGCTAGAGAAGGCCTGTTTTGGGGGGCAGGCTTAGGGATATTATAGCCAGATCCCCATTGCCAGTGTTAGGCTCACTGTCCTGCTGCAGCTTTCTACCTGCTGTGGCAGAGGTAATATCCAGCCTCTGCTCATGTCATGCTGTCCCTTGCTATCATGAAGCTAGCTACTCCTCAAGACTATAAACCAAAATAAACTTTCCTTCAATCAGATGCTTTTGGTCAGATGCTTTATCCCAGCAACAAGAAGGTAACTAAAACAGATAGGAAGATAAGGTGGAGGACTAAACTGTAGGACATAGGAAGGAATCTCAAGTAATCACTTCTGGCTGTGGGAGATCATCTTGGCAAGGCCTATCCTGAATCCACTCATTTCCCAGCTGGAGTTCCTGCACTTCTAGAGCAGGTAATTTTATAGAGTCATTCATTCATTAATTTACTCAGTTATTTATCAGGTTTTGTTGAAGCAAGGTCTCACTATAGCTCAGACTGACTTGAAACTCATTTTGTAGCTCAGGCTGGCCTCAAACACACATCAATCCTCCTACCTCAGCCTCCCCAGTACTGGAATTAAAGGCACAAGGCACCAAAGTTGGCTTCTCGGGTATTTTAATGAGAAATGCTGCATCTGACATCTCTGCATATGTAGATGCAGTACAGTATATAGTACAACAGCCCAAAAAGAAATGAGCAGAGTAGAGGGTGTATTGGTGGTGAAAACTCTAAACTTGAAACAACTGCAGTTAAAGATTAGATTCCTTCTCAGTGCAAATCAGAAGACCAGGAGGGATTGCAAGGGACCCTGGCCTCTTCTGCCTGCCTCTCTGGTTAAGGGTTTCTCCAAAGCTTCACTGTGAAGGGTTTGGGGATAAAACAAGAACAGTGTATAGTCAGCTCTGTGCATATGCCTTGTGCCTCAGCTCCTGTGTGTTTGGATGATTGCAGGTACATTCCTATGGATAGTTTGTTTTTATGCCTGACAATATTTTCAGGGTATGATGATCTTGCATTAAGAATATACAAGCACAGCAATTACAGTTTATTGCACAGTAAACTTTTCCCCATGATGTGCGTTCAGTTCTCAACTAATTTTCTGTTCCCTTTATAGAGCCCTGGGGCACATTCATTCTATGTATTTGTTCCTTCTCCCTTTGCCACTGTTGCGACTATCTTGTGAGGAAAGTGCATTTCCTACCCTGCTGCCTCTGGCCTTGGCCATATAACTTGCTTTGGCCAATAGAGCACAGTTGGAAGCAGCATGGAAATGCAGAGGTTTTGAGAAATATATAAAGTTTCCTATGGTCTTCATGTACTCTTGTGAATCGCGTTTACTAAGAAAACTATAATCCAGTGAGCCTTCAGGCTGAGTCTCAGATGAATGCCCTATGGAGATCTCAACAATTTATGGTCTAAAGTCACATCCAGCTGAGCCCAACAGAGACATCTCAGAGCCATAAAATCCAACGCATGGGCTGTAAGTGAGAACCAACTGTGTATCTTTATTTGGGTATTTGTTACACAGAATCATCATGTAGATTCTGATAACACGGGTCATGAGTTAAAGACACTCCATGTATAATACCAAGGGTAACTTCAACTCAATTGATGACTGTCTCCATTTCATAGTATCAAGAGGGGCAGGACCACTCTAGTAAGTTCTTTCCCCCTTAGTGACCTTACATTCCGTCATCTACAGGGACACGGGTATAAGTACTGTTGGAAGGACTGGCACAGCAAAGAATCAGGCTGGCTCTAGAGTGGTGGCCTGGGCAAGCAATCAGACTATGAAGAAACAGTGTTTGGCCCACTCCAGGGGCACCAGGACCAGCTGGCACAGGTCTGCCTTGGCAGAGCTCTGAGTGCTGCCCCTTTTGGTTCGACCTCTAAAGTTTCTTCATACACATTAATTTGTTCTTCACTCCAAACAGAAAACTGATCATTGTTAAGCCTTCTTGACTTCCTATTTAGGAGTACCATTAAGAAATGGAATTGATGTAGTTACACTTAGAAGATGTCTTGAGCCTAGTAGAGAATTGCCTGATGTTTGAAATATTTGTAAATGCCTCCATAAGGGACTTGGCAACCCAAGACCAGCATAGGCCATCTCTGTGTACAATAACAGATCCAGCTAAGGACTCTTAGGTCCCTTTTCTGTCAAGAGCTGAGTTAGAGAACCGATCCTCTAGTTGGCCTCCACCAATAAAAGGGAGTTGGTATATGACATGAAAGATACTATGCCACTTAGCCTAGGCTACTACCTGAGCTTTGTGTTGCTTCTGCTTCCATAGTCAGATGGCTTTATCTAACAAGAGATGATGGGGTTAACCCAGGGCCAGGAGCCTGAGTAGCAGAAGCCATGGCCTTGGCCCATAGCCATGTCAAACTAGGTGGTGTTGAGAGCAGCAGCCCTCTGAAGCCTCAGGATTCTCAGACCACTGGCTTCTAATCCTAGTACTTATAGATGACTGCTCAGAGCCTAACTGACTGCTTCTGGGATGTACGCAGGCATTTGCTATGCTGGTTCAAATGGGTTTCAACACAGCACAGACCCTGAAGAGAGTCAAGGAGCTTAGTTTTGAGTCATATAAAATGTCAAGACCAGTGAAAGAAATGAGCATATAAAATGGAAAATAGAAGGCTCCATTCTAGAGGAAACAAGAGCAGACACAATATCTCAACCTATATGGGCCACATTCTCTCCTTTATAATGTGCCGCAGCCCCAGAAGCTGGGCATCCCCTCTTTCCCTCCTCCTCCTCACTACTCCTTAGTAGCTACCATCTAATTTATCTCTGAAGCCTGGCATGGGGCATGGAACAGAGGATTTATCCTCTGGGAGTTCCTACTTGGAGTTCCAAAGCCATTGTAGGAGTCTATTTTATTGCTGATCACTTCCAGGAAATAGCTGGGAAAGCAGGAGTGAGGGGGATATTTAACCACATTTTCCACCTGTCTGTGCCAGGTTGGTGTGTACCAACTTCTCCGGTGTCACCTAAAATCCCCCTGGATGTCCTTCTTCCAAGTAGCTTTAGTTTCTGAACTTCAATACTGCTTCACCCCTTGTCCTAAGGCTATGCACCCCTTCCCAAAGTATGTATTTTAAAGCTTTTGCTTTCACCACTGGAGAGAGGGCTCAGCTGGTAAGAGCACTTGCTATGCAAGCATGAGGGCCTGATTCATCTGAGTGTAATAGCCCAGCACCCATGTAAAAAGCCGCATTTGTCCACGTACTCCTGTGACCTCAGTCCTATTGGAGAATAGCTGGGGCTCACTGGCCAGCAAGTCTGCCTGAACATGACATCTCAAGGAAACAAAGCAGAGCAGTGAGAAAGAAGGACTCTCAATATTCTCTTCTGGCCTTCAAAGGTCAGCACACAAGGTGCACACATCTGTAGCACACATGCATTCACTATTCATACACCACACCATACATGCTATACACACTCCATACATGCACAAAAAAAACCCCACACAATTTAGCTAGGACCAACACACAAAACTGATGAAGAGTATCTACTGATAGAAACCAGCAATGTGTCAGGAAGATATGTACAGGATTGGTGAAAGTTTAAACCCCTATACATAGCTACTCTTCTTCATTCTTGATTAGGAATGGAGACACAAAGGAGATGAAAGGACTGTGAAGGTAATTATTATCAGGCATAGAGGACAGGCTAAAGACGCTAGGTACCTAAGGTCAAAGAGAATACCACGGAAACAATTGTATAGAAAGGGGATTTTTATACTGGGTATGGTGGTGCATGTCTGTAATCCCAGCACCAGAGGATGGTGACTTTGAGGCCATCTCAGGCCACATCCCAAACTCCAGACCAGCCTGGAGACTCTACCTCGAAAACATAAAAAAAAAAATGGACAGAGGAATTTTACAGCCCCATAAATATTTCATAGAGAGCCTTTTCTTTAGCATATATGCATTTCTGAGGCAACACATACATCTTAAGGTATCTGAATGACTGGCCATCTCATCTTCAGTCCGCAATCACGGTTAATGGGTGAGGCATATGATATGGCTCAAAGAATGCTACTAGCCTATCAGGTTGCGAGATCACAGTACTGTGCCACAACTTTTGAGGTAGAAAATATTCTACATCAATTTTGTTTAATGGAGACTGTTAGCCATTTTATGATCCTCTTGGAAAAAACCATTCCAAGAAAATGCAAGGGAGAGAAGATGCAATCCCCCACTCCTTCTAATGGAATAGCTTTTCACCTGACTTCACATGAGGGCTTTGTCCTCCTGTGATCTTTAGCTACAGTTAAATGTTTCTGTTTTAAAGATCCTCAGACCTGTGAGAGCTTGTTCTAAAAGAAGTAGATGATAAACGCCTTCATATTTTCTATATATATATAAATGTGAGCAAAGTTTTAAAATAAATCAGGCACCCAGCTTGCCAGGTTTCGTCTTTTGGAAAGGACAACGGAAGCTACCTCATGCTTTAAAGTATTGAAATTGTAAGTGGTTCAACTACTTTTATAAAGGGCAGGAGAGCGGTACTGGAAAAAGATATCCAATCTCATTACAATTCTCACAATGATTTAATGAGGATGAATTGTCTTCATTTCACAGTTGATGAAACAGGGTTCATAAAGATTAGGCAACTTTTTCAAGGTCATACTACATGTTAATGGGAAGCCTGGAGTATAAAGCCAGGTTTCTCTGACCACAAATCCTGTTCAAGATGCGGAGTCCTATGAAGAAGATGCATTGAGTAGAAAATGTCAAAACAAGATGAATGCAAAGAATATGCCAATTTTAGATATAGACAAGAATGGTCAGGTGCTGGCTATGAATAGGATCATCTTAAGAAAGCAGCCCTTTGGACTCTCACAAGGAGGGTGAGTGAGCATCAGATGTCCCATTCACATGTGTACCACTCTGATTTCATTTTCCTCCCTGTTATCTGTATAGTTTGGAGTCATTTAAAAATTACCTCTCCCTCTAAGTATGGAAAGCACACTGTAATGGATAATATTGATTGTCAATGTGACAAGATCTAGAATCACCTAGGAGACAAACCTCTGGTCATATCTGTGAGGGATTTTTGAGATTGGATTAATTGAGGTACAAAGTGCTTCCCTGACTGTGAGCAGCCACATCTGATTGGCTGAGGTTCCAGACTGAAAAAAAAAGGAGAAAGTAAGCTAAGCACCAGCATTCATTTCTCTTTCTCTCTCTCTCTCTCTCTCTCTCTCTCTCTCTCTCTCTCTCTCTCTCTCTCTCTCTCTCTCTCTCTCTCTCTCTCTCTCCTGACTGTGGATACAGTGTTTCCAGCGACTTTAAGCTCCTGCTGCCAAGACTTTCCCCATGATGGACTGACTATACCCTCAAACTATGAGGCTTAACAAACCCTTCCTTAAATTGATTTTGTTAGGTATTTCATTCCAGCAATGAGAAAAGCAATGAATACATAGGCCAAGGTCAGTTCTAGGGTCTATTTCAATTTTCTAGGTTAAGGAAAAT
The DNA here is from genome assembly GCA_004024765.1 of Zapus hudsonius. Taxonomy (NCBI): domain Eukaryota; kingdom Metazoa; phylum Chordata; class Mammalia; order Rodentia; family Dipodidae; genus Zapus; species Zapus hudsonius. The sequence goes on along the minus strand of PVHP010031233.1, from coordinate 11,819 downwards.
TACAAGAGGAGAGATTGTCCTCCCTGGTGCTTAGGATAAAGCAGTTGACATATGCCAGTGATCTAGTAAGGACTTTGTAATCAATTTTCCCAAGGAATGAGTTACAGGCTTTCAGAGCTTCCTTAGAGTTACTTCAATGGATTATTAGAATAATAATCTAATCTGTGTGATTGGCAGAACTCAGAATATATTCCCACCACAATTTAATGTAGTTTTTCTGTTACTGTTGTTTAACAACATTGTATTGGCAACCATCTTTAGGCTATTAATTTGTAAATGAAAATAATTCTATGTAAATTAACTCAAATTGCATCTCATACAAAAAGTTAGGAAACTAAGGCTCACTGAAGATAAGAGTAGTTTTTCACCTAAGTATTAAATTATAGAGCAGGAACCAGTGTCTGGCTCAGTAAGGTTCCTAGTACAGGGCTTTTTCTACTAGTTCAGAGGTCAGCAGGCTTTATCTGTAGATTTCCAGATAGTAAATATTTCAGGGTCTGCAAGCCATATTTCTCTGTCACACCTGTTCAGCTCAGTTCTTATAGCACAAGAGTTGTCCCAAACAACTAGCAAATAATAAGCATGCCTGTATCCCAATAAACATCATTTATCATTGGATAAATAACTAAGCAGTGATCCAGATTTGGCTCATTGACTATGACTATATTTTTTCATCCCTTGGCTCCTGCCTGCTGTTTCCCTCAGCCAGCTTCTCACATTTCTCCATAGTTCCTTCCTAAACCCAATGTTAAAGCACCCATTTTAAAAATATTTTATTTATTCATTTTCAAGCAGAGAGAGAGAGAGTACACCAGGGCCACCACCTTGTGGGTCTGGCTTATGTGGGTACTAGGGAATTGAACCCAGAGCCTTAGGCACTGGAGGCAAGTGACTTAACAGCTGAGCCATCTCTCCAGTCCCTAAAGCACCCATTTTCCTTTCCTCCTTTCCTGACAATGTAGCTCTGTGCAATCTGAAAGAGGTACTGAGTTCTACTTCTGTCTTCTAGTAGAACTTTCTTTATTATGGTCACAGGAAAGTACATGTGCTGTTCCCAAAGGAAAAATGGCATATTGTACTGACAGAAGCTAGACTAGAGAGTTCTCCAGAGGGCTTCATTTGCATCATTGCTCTGACAGTCAAATTCTGAGAACAAAAGCTATAATCATATGTTCTTCAATTCCTTGGGTGGTGTTGGGGCTTTTGGCCAGAACACCCCAGACTTTAGGAATGCAGAATTGGCCTCATCCTGGCTGTGCTGCTATCCGGACCCAAGCACTTAAACGAAGCCAAAACACAACATCCTTCAGGACTCTGAAAGGTCTCAAGCCTTCCACCTTCCACCTTCCACCTTCTCATTGATGTATTCTCAGTGTAAACCTCCAAGAGTGTCTCATTAGGTTGATTTGCCACACTTCCCTCTGGAGAGTCCTCCCCGACTAGTTACCAGGGTTTTTATCTATTGTGTGTCAGATACTATTGTGGGTACTGAAGACATGTCTGATAGTAAAACAAAATCTTCTCTCTCACAAAAATCCAAGAGAAGAGATGGGCAAAAACAAATGAACAGATCTAATTTATTTTAGATAGGTAGAAAAGTGAGAGAATGAAGTGGAAAGGTGAAGGAAAAGGCACTATTGTAAGATGATTGGAAAGAATTTTTGGATGAAAGTGATGTTTTACAGAGACTTGAATGAAATGGGGGACATAAGTAAATAAATATCTGAAGGAAGACTTCCAGGAAGAAGAGATAGCAACTGCAAAGACTTTGAAGTGGGAATACACTTGGGAATCTGAAAATATTAAAGAGGCTATAGTTTCGAGGGGGACATACATTCAAAATAAGGTCAGGAAGTCAATTCATGCTGCTGTCACAAAATGCCTAAGACCCAGTGTTTTATTAACAACAGGGATTCAACGTTCATAGTTCTCGAGGTAGAAAGTCCAACATCAAAAGACGAGCCATTTTGGTGACTGGTGAGAATCTGGCCTCTGTTTCTGATTATGTCTTTACAAGAGGACAAATGACATATCTCACATAGTAGAAGGGACAGAAAAGATCTATCCCTTCCCCTGACCTCCCTTAGGCCATTGCACCCCTAGTAATCTGCCCTCAGTCCCTACAAGAAGGGACTTGCCAAAGCATGAGGAAAACCCCTCCTGACCTCATCACTGCCTAAAGGTCCCATCTCTTAGTATTGCTTTACTATCAGACATAAGCATCCAACCACAGCAAAAAGGGAAAAGGGACCAAAGCAATCAGGCTTTTATACATCTTGGATAGAATTTGGGATTTAATTCCAAATGAGATGAATGGCCATTGAATTTAGAAAATAAGAAAGGCATGTCAGGGCATGAGGTTTTGAAAGTTTAGCCTGGCTGAGGTGTGTACTATAAAACAAGGAAAAGAAACAATGATGGAAATGGAAGAATCTTCAAGAAAACATCACCCAAATCCACAGAAGAAATATAGTTTGTGTCAGAGTGGTAGTTATGAAAGACAGTGAGAGATAAGCATATTCAAAAATATATTTTAAATATTAGAGTCGACAGAAGTAACTCATGACTTGAATATGAGGTGAAGACAAGTGTAGTCAAGAATGACTGTTATTACATTTTCTCTCTTTTTTTTCTCTCTCCCTTTCTCTTTCATTTGCTCCAAACTCCTTTCTTCCAACAATTGCTGAGGTAGTCAGCTGCTGTGAGTATAGCCTGACAAGATCTGGTCTCAGCTGCACCTTGTATTTCTTGCCTGACCCCTTATTGGATTCTTATAGGAGACCACATAGTGGAAGAAGTTAATTCCTCAGGAGGAAATTTGACCAGTGGGTTTGGGAGCAGGTGATAATTCTGAGGGTCTTCCTGCACTGCAGATAGTTTCTACTCTCCAGGCCCTATACCTATGTGCTTCAGAGAGGCTGCAGTAACTAACTTAATCATACTTCCTTATACTAGAATTTCCTCTTTCCATTTTAATCTTTCCATTTAATCTTTCCATTTAATCTTTCCATTTTAATCTTCCCAATCTCTCTATTATTACTCCCTGGATTCGCTTCTCAATGTAAGCTCAAAACTTCCCAAATATCAAAAGTTGGGTTTAGGTCCATAAGAGTTGGAGTTGCTCATTAAATCTGCAAGTGGAGAGCTGAGAGCATAGTGCAGTTGTATAGTGCTTGCTCAGCACACGTGAAGTCCTGGGTTTGTTTTCTAGAACCACAAAACAAAAGAAGATAAAGATTTCCAAGTGGTGATGGCAAGGAAATAGTCAGATTACCTGACCCTGGGATTCAGAATACAGCGTGAAGTACATAGTAAGGTGTTTGTTTTGGAGTATAATAGGTACCCCCTGTTCACAGTCTCCACCAACATAATACACTGTTCTCTTCGTGGATAGCTTCTTCCTGCATCTCAAGAGGAGAGGAGGGGAAGCAGTGACAAAGAGAGCACAATCAGCAATCTATGCTCTTTTGATGGTAGTGTCTCCATGCTCTCCTGGTTTTATTCTAGCTCTGGTAGCTACTGTGTTCTCAGAGGAGAACAGTCCTCATATTAGAATGAAGGTCTGTAGAAGGTCAGCATGACCACCTTACAGAAGGGCATTATCTGATGGATACCTTTCCCACTTGCTAAGATCCATGCTGAGGTTTTAGGAAAGGAGAAGGAAAATGAAATAGGATGTAGTTCAGGAAGAAAAGGCAGAGAGGATGAGCAGTTTGGTCCCCAGGGGATTCACAGCTCTTCTGGCAGTCCCCCACCACACCGTTCCTAGTCTGAGCCTGGGTTTCCAAAAAACTGCAGAAACTGGACATGGCTCAAATGATATCTGCAATTTCTGAGCAGTTCTACACCCCCATGTACTTCAGGAATGCTGTCTCTGGCACTGAGATATAACCATTTGGAAAATTTGCCTATAAAAGCATTAGATTTGCCTTTATTGTATGTGGAAATCTTCAGTGCCATCCTTTGTGCAAAGGATAAAAATTCACCCTGGGGTATCAAATTTAATGAGGCTTAATTAGAACAATCTGTAGTAAGCTGAGGTTTCCACTCTTTAATTTGACAAGCAGTTTGAGCTGTTTCATTACATTTTTATGTTCATGAATTTCTGTGTCTCAAACAAAAGGTCAAATGAAGCATAAAATTCTTTGCAATAGACTCCTAAAAAAGAGTGAATTCTTCTGTCATCAGAGTACATGTATGTTTTATTATACATTTTTTAACTACGTCATTACTGATGCCAAAATGGTGGTCATGGGAATCCATAAGTCAGATCCTCTCATGTAATCCAGCCACCCAGCAAAGTACAAGTAGGTTCATAGAACTGACTACCTTCTGTGCAGACCTTAATAGTACCACCACCTCATGACCCTGTGAGCAAGAGGCCCTGGAGTACCCATCCTCTCTCTCTCTCTCTCTCTCTCTCTCTCTCTCTCTCTCTCTCTCTTTCTCTCTCTCTCCCCAAACAAATAAAATTATTAATTTTTAAAAAAGAAAAACTGCTTTCTTGAGTTATAACTTTAAGATATGCAACAAGCCGGGTGTGGTGGTGTACACCTTTAATCCCAGCACTCAGGAGGCAGAGTTAGGAGGGTTGCCGTGAGTTCAAGGCCACCCTGAGACTACAGAGTGAATTCCAGGTCAGCCTGGACTAGAGCGAGACCCTACCTCAAAAAAAAAAAGATATGCAACAAAGCTACACTTAGATGCCATATCCATGAAATCTCATCAGGATCATTAGAAGGAAAAGTATTGCAAAATTCAAATATCTGAGGACTATATTTATGAGAAAGAAGATATGTGCCAGAAGATAAGAGGGGAGAAAATTGGATTTCTTCCTTCAATGAATTTCTGACATCAGCTATTATAAATCAGTAGTTCCAAAGAGCCCATGACAAACAGACCCTGTCTTTGGTGCTGGTCTACTAGGTAGTATCTGCACCACGTCTGCATTGCTGGAGGTTACAGAACAACCATCTACCCTCGTAATGCTGGCATTAGACTAGATCACTGGTAAAGCATGTTAAATGAAAAGGGGCACCTGATAAGAAAATGAACACATGGTTCATCCTGATATGCAAGAAGATCTTAATAGATTGCCAGAAAATTTTTTTCTTTATTATCCATAATTAGATACACTAAATGAGCAAATAATGAGTTGGTGTCCCCAGTTCCCCGATTTTCCTCTGCCCTGTCCCCAATCAGCTGGATATCCTCCTCTGTGGGCAAACTGGATCAGTCCATGGGGCAGGGAGTTATAGATAGCCTAGGAGTCAAGCCATTTCCACCCCCCTTTTATGTTGTTACTGAGGGGGGCAATGTCTCTGGATAGTCTCCCCCACCACGGCTCTCACAATCTTTCTGCCCCCTCTTCCACTCAGTTCCCTGAGTCATGGTGGGTGACTATTAAGGCTGCTTTATTGTTGAGGTCTTAGGGGCCTCTGTACTTCTGCTTTAGGTTGTGCTGAAGATCGTTGGGGTCTGTCTCGTTGACTTAACCTTTGTTGACTGATTGATTGCCAGAAAATTGACTCTTGAAAAAGTAGGATCAAAGTCAGCTACATTTTTTTAAAGTGCAAGGACAGAAACTGAGCACAAAATGATGTCAAGACAGAGTCTAGTTTAGAATGCAGTGGGGGGGGGGAGAGTAGGTGCCAGAAAAAACCATAGGTGACTCCGCTTGGAGAAGGAAAAAGGTAAAAGAAGTAAAAAGGTAGAATAAGGGGGTATTAGAAAGAGGAGGGTGGGAAAAAAAACTAAAAGCTTATGTGAGAAGAATGTTCTTATTTTTGTTTTTAAAAAGACCTCAGAAACTACACTGTGACTTTTTTTATAGTGCTAGAACTGACATTGGCCCTGAATGCCCTATTCTGACTGCCAGTATCTTTTACTGGAAATATTAAGATCCTACTCTCTGTGAAGACAGACACACACCCTCTCTACCAGAGGCCTCAGTGTCTACTTTTCCAGATCAAAGCCAATCCCACAGGATTACTGGCTATCTAGAAGGAACTCTTCCCCACACATGTGCACACTCGTTCCCATGGCTTGTGACACTTGCCTGACCCCCTGCTTACTGCTCAAAGTACAGGCATCACGTCACACTCAGTCACTACAATCCCGATATCCAGCCAGCCAACTGGAAGTTTGTCTGTACACCCAACAAGCTAGCATCTGGATACCAGCTTTCAGCTTTGATGAAGTTCAGAGGCTGCTTTTTAGACAAGGGGACCCTGCTCACAAGTTTCATGAGAGGCACTATCCAGGGTCAAGCCATGAAGTTCACAGGTGAAAATTTCAAAATTATATTTTCTTTTAGTGATTTGATAGCAACATAGATGAACCTGTATCAGCATAGTTCCTGCCAAAGCAACCTCTCTCAGGCTATCACACCAAAATATCCATGTGGTTTTTTTTTTGGTTTGGTTTGTTTTGGTTTGGTTTGGTTTGGTTTACTGCATCTCTTCTATGCATCCCAATGCATTCTCTGTCTCCTGTTGGGCTTTATTTCATAATTTTTAAAATGATGAACTGAAGAGATGGCTCAGCAATTAAAGGTGGGTTCTTGCAAAGCCTGATGGCCCAGGTTCAATTCCTCAGTGATGCACAAAATGGTGCATGCACTGGAGCTTGTTTGCAGTGGCGGGAAGCCCTGTCATGCCTATACACACACTCACGCTCTCCTTTTCTCTCTCAAATAAATTAAAAATGTATTTCTAGATGGAAGAACAGAAACAAATAACAGTGAAGCTGTATGTGTTACTGACATAAAAATAATAAATGATATGCAGCATGCATATTTAGGCAAACATTTCTATACAGTTACAAAAAAGATAGTCCAAACAAATTAGTCATATGGAGAGTAAATCATGGAATCAATTTTGAGGAAAACAAGATTTGCTTTGGAAAATAGCATTCAAATGCATGTATTTAAAATAAACTATAAAAAAATAGCATTCTGGGCTGGAGAGATGCTCAGCATTTAAGGCACTTGCCTGCAAAGCCTAAGGATCCAGGGCTCAATTCCCCAGGGCCCACATAAGATGCATAACGTGGTGCATGTGTCTGGAGTTCATTGATTTCCAGTGGCTAGAGGCCCTGGTATGCCCATTCTCACTCTCTATCTCTTTCTCTTTCACACACACTCTCTCTCAAATAAATAAACAAATATTTTTAAAAATTAGCATTCGGCAAATGAGATTTGGGCTGGAGAGGTGCTCAGTGATTAAAGGAACTTATTTGAAAAGTATAATGACCTGGGTTTGATTCCCCAGTAGCCACATAAGGCCAGATGCACAAAGTAGCAAATGCATCTGGAGTTTGTTTGCAGTGGCAAGAGGCCCTGGTGTATCTACGCTCTTTCCCTCTCTCTCTCTCTCTCTCTCTCTCTCTCTCTCTCTCTCTCTCTCTCTCTCTCTCTCTCTCATTTAAAATAGATGAAGATATTTTTAAGAATAAGTAAGAAGAAACCTGAATCCATGAATTATAGAATTGCTAAAATTAGAAAATAGATTTTTATTCATGTTTGTTAGAATAAAAAAAAGAGGCTGGAGAAATGACTCAATGGTTAAGGCACTTGCTTGAAGAACCTAATGACCTAGGTTCAATTCCCCAGTACCCATATAAAGCCAGATGCACCAAGTGGTATATGCATCTGGAGTTTGTTTGCAACAGCTAGAGGCCCTGGCATACCCATATTCCTTCCTTCCTTCATTCATTCATTCATTCTCTCTCTATATCTCTACCTCTATCTCTGCTTGCAAATAAATAAATGTTTTTCATAAATGGCATTTCAAATTTTTTTAAATTAAAGTATATATAGCATATACTTCCTTGGCATTTTTACTATTTTACCCAAAGTAACAACACAGGAAATAAACATCTATTTCAGAGACTGCAATCATGGAAAGAAAACCCTTCCCTCTGTCACTGCCTTCTCCATTTTCAAACAAAAGGAAGAAGCTAATGGATCCACTCTGACTCTCTAGAACAATTTAGCCTGGCTGGCACTCTGATTCCATTGAGCCTTTTCCCTCTACCATTTTCATTCTTTTTAACCAAAGTAATCTGGTCATTTTGTGATCCAAATGTACAGAAAACAAAACAAAAAAATGCAAGTTAATTTTGTATTGAATCAACAGCGGCCTCAATGGACAAGTCAAACCTAGTGAAGCCCATTAAGTAGAGTGAGTCAGCATATTCACAGGCCATTGGAAGGATTCCAGTGCCTTTCAGAAAATCACACACTCCAGATAGCTGTGTGGATCCATCGTGGAAATGAAATTTCTCCGACTGAACTGTTCTGTGCAAACAAGTATCCTCCAGTGTCATCCTGCAGGACAAAGGGAGAATGTTTTCCAGTGTGACCAAACAGTTCTCAGAATTATCATCTTTCATGAGGTTTCAGGATGTGTTGGATAGCAGATGCCACAGACAACCTGTATCTGATCCCCTTCTCCTTTGGCTCTCACTGTCTTCTCTTAGCACTTAGTTCTGAGAATGAATAAAGTGAACAAGCTTGCTTAGGAGGAACATGCCCCTGGTCTGATTGTCTTAAAATTTACAGAATAAGAATTCATGCTGAGTGATCCTTTGAGAGAAAAGTGTGAGGGATCAGGCAGGGACATGACACATCATAGGCCTACCGCCCCAGGCAGCCTGCCCAGAGGGGAGGGGGGGGGGGGACACTGGCTAGCCTACTGCCTCCGCCTTCACTAAAGCCCATCTAAACATTGGAGCCAGAAGGAGCTGTTTAGTAACCAATTCATTAAATTATATGTAGGAAAGGATGGAAATGACAATATAACAAATACTATTTATACTCTTGAAGTCAAAGTAAAGGTTTTTTTCACCACAGAAAACATTTCCTAAAGCCCCAAATTTCACTGCCCAATGACCCTTAGGGAAATTACGTAATTAGATAAATTCCAGTTAGAACCAGAAGCAGCATATGTAAGCAGGGTTATTACACAAAGAGGTAATGTCTCAGAATCCTGTGTCACCTTCAGTCTTTAGAATGTAGGTGAGGAATTCATGAGAAAGCAAGCGTTTCAGACAGGTAATTAGATTGAGAGGGAAAGAGGATTTAATCAAGGTTTCCATAGCTCAAGTTTAGAGATGAAAATGAATGTATTTAAATGCAAACTAACAATAATGACCTTACATTGATTGGTATTACAGCTTACAAGATGCTTTCCCAGGTAGTCAGTCACTGAATGGTAATCAAGGCGTATTGGCTATAGTTCTTGTCTTATAAATAAAAGGCCCATACTTGTAAGTAGAAAAAGAGCTAATAAAATTATATTTTCTAACTTTGAGAATGATACTCTTGTTGTTACGCCACATTACAATGTGTCTTTACTTGCAGGCAATTTACACCTTAACAATTTTGAGGTGACATTTATGCAAGATGACATGAAAATTAATGAAATTAAGCTATTTTTATTATCAAGCCTTTGTTTACCAAACGCTCTTCTACACAAAATACATTTCAATGCTAAATGCAGAAAAACTAATAACTAAGATTGTAAGTGACACAGATGATCCTGAAAAGTGTTTGGGACCTATCCACCAAAGCTCAGCATGTCAATATTTTCTCTTTTTTGGTCCAGGACAGACATGTATGTAGCCCACCTGTTTAAAGAGCAGTCGGCCAACCCTGGGTATACCACCTGCTCAGAACAAGAACTAAACAGCAGAAACAAGATCTAAAGCTCATTGTTGGCACAGTGAACCTGCAAAAGTATCACAGCCTAGGACTCAAAGACACAGACTTGGGAAACAGGAGCTAACAGGGACGAAAGGCATAATAGCTGATATATAAAGAACCTTCCCATTTCATTGACTGAAGAATGTTACTTGAGATACAACAACCAGGACTGAAAAAACTGCACTCTTTCCCCTCTATAATAATCAAGACTGTGTATCTTAATACTGTCACCATGGAAATCCTATGAAATCATTTACTAGCAAATGTATCCATAACTGAATATACAATGTGGCATCCTTCCATTGGATGGAGCCTCTGAACTTCAAAAGTCTAAGAAACCTTAAAATGACCTCTCAGTATCCACCTGTGAACCCTCATCAACCATATTTCCTTTTTTGTTTTAATTTCCATTCCAAAAGAACTCATGCAGCCAGGCATGGTGGTGCACGCCTTTAGTCCCAGCACTCGGGAATCAGAGGTGGGAGGATAGGCCACCCTGAGACTACATGGTGAATTCCAGGTCAGGAAGGAAGAAAGGGAGGGAGGGAGGGAGGGAGGGAGGGAGGCAGGGAGGGAAGGAGGGAAAAAGGAAGGAAGGGAGGAAGAAAGGAAGGAAAGAAGGAAGGAAGGAAGGAACATGCATATCATCTTCATGCTAAGACTTCAGAAAAGGCATTATTGACTGCTCCAGGTTTTACCTCTAACATCATTCCCCAGCAGATTTTGACCTCCACCCTAATTAAGGCCTATGCCAAGTCATTGAGATTCTTGAGTTAAAATGGCTTAAGTTCACATTTAATAACCACTGTATACATATGCTCTACCTCGCCAACAGGCCCAACTAATAATATGACTACATGTCAAAACTAAGGAGGAGTTGAGCTTTTTCTATGACCTGGTACTCATGGAAACAACATTTATAGGAAAAGTGTCAAATCAATCCTTTGCTTGAAAGAGTTTACTTATTTTCCAAGGCATGAAAGACATGTTTTGTTTTGTCACAGTAAAGTTCTAATATATCATTTTTCACTTCTCAAATTAGTAATTTTCACACAAAATTAGGCTCAGGATTTGGGAGCAAATGGAAGAGTAAATATATTCATTATGATGGTTAATCATTGCTTTTCAATTTTATGGGATTTGAAATCACCATGGAAACAAATCTCTAGCTGAGTCTATAAGGGATTTTCTAGATTAGATTAGTTAGGGCGGGAGTACCCACCCTAAGTATGGGTGTCACCACTCCATAAGCAGGAAATCTAGTTTAGCCCTCAATCTCTCTTCACCTTGATGGACTTTCCCTTGAAACTGTAACCCAAAAACAAACTTTTACCTTCCTTAATTAAGATGTTTCTGGTAGGGTATTTTGTCCGAGCAATGAGAAAGTAACTGAAACAATACTTTATTGGCAAAAGTATAAAACTGTCTAGTCTTAATGTGAGCATGTTGCTGTGCTAAGAATTTGTCCTATCTCCAGCCCTGTGGGAGGATATAAACTGAACTTCCCAGAAGGTCATTAATAGATAGCTCTAAACCTGAAAAAATCACTATCTAGCCATAGGCTTTCTCATAAAGAACAAGGATGGGACTGAGGCAGACATACACTGTTTCTACCACACCTAACATATAGGGAAACTGAAGCATGGAGGTGTTAAGAATACTTCCCAAGGCTAAGACCACAGACAAATGCAGCTCTCAATGACCATAAATACAACTCAGTTGGTTCTGGTTTCAAAATCAAAGTGTAAATTCATAGTAACTACATTAAATGATCATTGTACAGAGCATTTTGGCAATGTACATGAATAGTCCAAAGAAAGGTTCTCATTCTTTAACAAGGAAATTACACCCAAGAGAACAATAATCCATGTAGACAGTCTTCATATATACAAATTTTTGTCACAATGCTTCTAAGTTAAAAAAGAAAAAGAGAAAATAGCCTAGATTGCCCACAATACAGACCAAGCCAAACAAATTTAGGTGATGTGTACAATTATATAGTCTACAGTCAATTACAATGATGTTTTGAAAATATATTTTTTAAAATGGAAAAAAATGTTCAGGCAGATTAGCTGGTAAAAATGGATAAAAATTCAATATTGTTAAATCAAGG